>CAKNXH010063664.1:140152-156100 GCA_932178445.1 Andricus quercusramuli | reverse complement strand
TTAATTAATATTTATTAACATTTCCCTTCGATAAATAAATGTTCACTATATTATCAAAAATAAATTTTATTATAATATTTCAATAATTAATATTCATACGTAAAATCTAATATAAATAATCAAATAAACATTACTATTTTATCTAATAATAATAAATAATGTAATAAATGTTCTCCCTTTCTTTCCTCGTTCTGACTTTCATCGTTCGTATTATCTATAATTATCTTCCCTTTAACAATCTAAAGATTTTTTCGTATCTTCTAGATTACCGTCATTTAATAACTCAGTAAACTAGAATTTCATATAATTCATGAATATTAATAATCTGAATAAGGAATACTTTATACATAGATTTAATTATTTCATGTATATACTAATATTTACTTCAATAAACATTACTACAAATACATTGATATTTAACTGAAATGAATAATATATTTATAAATAAGAATTTTTTATTATTATTATTTATTAATATTTTGTATAAACAAATAAAATATGTATTATTAATATTTCTACATATTAAGCAAAATCTAATAAACATTAATAATAACTAGGTAAAATATGAAATAACATAAATTAAATGTAATATTATCATTTAAATTACGTAAATTATATATAAATAAATTTAGATTTTTATATATGAACCCAATATTAAATAAATGGGATTTATATAAATACTAGTCAATTGATTTAAGATTTTCAGGAGTATAATTAATGAATTAAATAGATATTGTAATTTTAATTAAATAAAATCTAAATAAAATAAAAATTTTTATTATATTAAGCTGATTCATATTTAAACAATAAATAAATAGATTAAGAATTTTATACCAATTAATAAATTAAATTAATATTACTACTTTAATTAAATAAGGATTATATAAATAGATTCAAATTTGTATATATTCACACAAGTTATATTTGAATAATAAATTAATTAAATTAAAATTTATCTATATGAATATTAATTATATACTACAATAAAATAATCAATTAAGTAAAATTAGGCTTCCGTTTTCGGTACCGATCGTGAGATAACTCTTCTGTGTCAAGTGTTGCGTTTTTTGGCTTTGGTGAAGGGAATCAGCGTGTGTGGGTGCAGAAAGGGCAGTGAGTGTGGAGAGCAGGTGTAAAGGAAGAAGGGTGAGTGAAGGCAAGTGTCTAAAGGGTGAAAATAAGTTGTGAGAAAGGAAAGTTGAAACGTGCAAATTTTGTTTTGAGGTTAGGTGTAGAAAATAGTTGTCGGGCAAGGGGGGCAAGAGGTAGGCAAGCTAAGAGCGGGAAACATCGAGGACTCTTTGGTAAGGTAGGAATGCCGACCGTACGAAGTCCACAAACGGGCGACAGAGGGCAGGGAGATGAAGAAGCAAGAGCGGACGAGGTTGTGAGCGCGGTTAGTGGGGAAAAGGGAGAATTTGACAGTAGCGATGACAAGACGTTCGAGACACGTACCAGGGTCGGATCAGCTGAGAGAAGGGGTTCAGGCACGAGCCAGAAACGCGGGAGACCTTCAAACTTACAGCGCCTCAACAGGCTAGGTAGCGCGGGCTCGAATAGGAGTCTGGATGAATGGCACAAAAAGGGTAACGTGACTAGCAGTGAAGGGGAAGACAAAAGGAAAAGAGAGGAAGGGGAAGATGATCCTGAAAGGGACACGGATAACAAGAAAGTAAAGATTAAACGAAAAACACCAGACAGAGATAGGGGGGATGGGGGGATGTTTGAGAAGCTAGCAGCCCTCATAAAAGGGTTTAGAGAGGAAACAAGGAAGAGTCTGGAAGATATGAATAGGCAGGGGAAAGAAGTTAGGGGGGAAGTGAGAAAAGTAAGAGAAAAGTGGGAAGAGTGGGATAAACTCTGGAAAGAGGAGAAAGACAAGGTATGGGGTAAACTAGAGGAAATAGAGAATAGACAGAGAGAGATTGACGAACAGACAAATAGGGAGATAAAACAACTGGAAGAACGGGTAAGCAAATTAGAAGTTAGGAATGAGCATATGGGGAAGGGAACAGAAAGTGCGGAAAAAGTAGAAGGGAGTGATAACGTGCAAAATGACAATGAAAGAATGAAGAAGAGACTGAGTGAGATCGAAAGAAGATTGGAAGGGGAAGAAAGGGCGAAGAGAAAAAATAACATAGTAGTCAAGGGATTGAAAATAGAGAGTGAAACAGGGGAAATGGAAATCAAAAATCTGCTGAGAGATATTGGAATTCGGGTAAGGGTAGAAGGAGTTAAGAGATTAGGAATGACGAAGGAAGGAAAAGAGGGAATGTTTGTAGTAAAAGTAGGGAGTGAGGAGGAGAAAAAGAAAATTATGGAGAACAAAAAATTATTGGAAGGAAGAAGGGAGAGAATTGAAGAGGATTTGACTTGGAGGGAGAGGAAAAGGAGATGGCAAATAGAACAGAGAGCATGGATAGAGAGGAAAAAGGGATGCATGGTATGGATAGGGCGAGACAGACTATGGATGAATGGGGAGGAGTGGGTCTGGGACGAGGAGGTAGAAGAAATGAGGAAAAAGGGGAAAAGAGTTGAGAAAGGTAGAAGAAAGGAAGATACAAAAGAGGCTAGAGAGCAAACAGACGGGTTTCCAAAAAGCAAGGCGGAAGAGAAGTAAGGAGGATAGGGGAGGGAAGGGAGGAGAAAAAAGTGAAAATAGCTTTCTGGAATGTGTCAGGCTTGAAGAACAAGAATGAAGGTTTCTGGCGGGAGTTAGAAAAGTGGGATGTGATTATGATGAGTGAAACCTGGGCGGATGAGAAGGATTGGAAGGGGATGAAAAGGTTGTTACCTAAAGGATATGTGTGGACAATGCAAGAAGCAAGAAAGGAACACGTTAAAGGTAGAGGAATGGGCGGCATGGTAGCAGGGGTGAGAAAAGAATTGGCAGTAAAAGGTAAAACAGAGCAGGATAGGGAAGAAAAGAAGGGAACAATGGTAAGAAGGATTATAATAGGGAAAGTCAAAATAGTTGTGGTTTGTGTATATAGAAGAAGAGGGGAAGAGGAAGGTTGGAGAGTAATAAGGAGGTGGATGGAGGAAAAGAAGGAAGAATTGGTTTTGATAGGAGGTGACTTAAATACCTGGACTGGCGAGCAAGGGGGAGGGACTTGGGATGAAGAAAAGGAGGCATATATAAGGAGCTCCAAACATAGGGAGATAGACCGGGAGGGGAGGAGGTTACTAGACATAATAGAAGAAACCGGATGGTTTATACGTAATGGCAACATGAAAGGAGATGAGAAAGGAGAGATTACATTTATAGGTAAGGGAGAAACAATAATAGACTACATCTTGGCGGAAGAAAGAATGAGTAATATGATATGCAGTATGAATGTAGGGAATGAGATAGGGTCAGAACACTTCCCAGTAATAGCTATACTGAAAGGTGGCGTCCATAAGCGTGGCAGAGGGAGAAAGGAAAGAGGGGGGGAGAGGAATACGAAAATGGGAATCTGGGGGGTAGATAAATTAAAAGTGTTTGAACAGAAGATGGAAAAGGATAATGTTAGATATGAAAAGGAGGAGGGAGTAGACTCGTTAATTGAAAGGTTGAAAGGGTCGATTGAGAAGGTGAAGGATGAGATAGGTACAAAAGAAGGAAGAGAAGAGGGAAAGAGAGGATGATGGGACGAGGAATGCAGGGAGAGTAAGGAGAGAATGAAAGAGTCTGTAAGAAAATGGAGGAAAGGAGAAATAGAGAAGGCGGAGTACAACAGGAGAAGAAGAGAACATGAGAAGATGCTGGAAGGGAAACAGCAAAGGGGAAAGGAGAAATACAAGGAAGAACTAGAAAAAGCAATCAAAGAAGGCAGGGTCTGGGATGTGATAAACAGGGAAAGAGGAGGAAGGAAGGGCGTGAATGAAGAAATAGAAATGGATGAATGGACGGATTATTTCAAGGGTCTGCTAGGGGGAGAACAAAATAGGATCAAAGGGGAAAATAGAAAGACAGTCCAGGGAGAAATGGAGGAAGCGAACGAAATAACAAGAGAAGAAGTGAATGAGGCGATAGATAGACTGAAAAGAAACAAGGCCACAGGAGAGGATGGTATAGAGAACGAAGCGATAAAGTATGGAGGAGAAGGGATTAGGGAAGTGATGTGGAGGATATGCAACAAGGTCTGGAAAGGAGAAGGGTGGCCGGAGGAGTGGATGACAGGGTTGGTAGTACCGCTTGTTAAGAAAGGGGAGGGTAAGAAGGTAGAAGAGTACAGAGGGATCACTCTCATGCAAGGGGGCTATAAAATATACACAGAAATTCTAAGAAAAAGGTTAGAGAACCAGATAGAAGAGAAGCAAAGTATCCCACACAACCAGACGGGATTTAGAAAAGGGATTGGGACAATAGACAACATTTACGTGCTCAACTACTTGGTTAACAGAAACTTAGGGAGAAAAAGAGGGAAATTAGTCGCTTTGTTTGTAGATTTCAAAGCAGCATTTGACTCAGTGAATAGAAAAGTGCTATTTCAGGCAATGAAAGAGAGGAGAATAGAAGAAGGGCTGGTGGAGAGGATAAAGGAAATTTTTACTGAAACCAGGATTAGGGTGAAGATACGCGGGGAAAAAGGGGAGGTTTTCTGGACAGGAAGAGGTCTAAGGCAAGGGTGCCCGTTGAGTCCACTACTTTTTAATTTGCTGCTGGCAGACCTAGAGGAGAAGCTAAAGGAGAAAGGGAAAGGGGGGACGATCCTGGGTAATAGCAAACTATACTCCCTAGCATACGCGGACGACGTAGTTCTAATAGCAGACGATGAGAAGGGGATGAACCTAATGATAAGAATTTTCGAACAGTACGTGGGAACAAAAGAACTGACGGTGAACGTAGGGAAGACCAAGGTGATGTGCTTCAGAAATAAAAAGACCAAAATAGGGTACGTTTGGAAGATGAACGGACAAACAGTGGAAATTGTGGACGAGTTCTGTTACCTAGGTTTTTGGTTTGAGTCAGGAGGTGGAAACGATTCGCAGGTGAGGAAAAGAATCGAAAGTGCGAGTAAAGTAATGGGCCAAGTATGGGGTATAGGAAAGAGAAGGTTCAAGGACGATTGGAGAATGAGGGTTTAGTTGTTTGATGCGTTGGTTTGGGCGGTGTTGTGTTATGGAGTGGAGGTTCGGGGATGGAAGGAACATAGGAAAGTAGAAAGCATACATGAGAGATTTCTGAGATGGGTAATGGGAGTTAGTTGGAGTTGCCCAGGATACATGATAAGGGAAGAACTAGGAAGGGAAAAAATGGTAACTAGACAAATTAAGAGAGCCTGGAGGTTTGAAGAGAAGCTGAGAAGGGGAGAGGGGAGCGGAATAGCACAAGTATGCTTGGACGAAGTTCGGAACAAGGAGACGAGAGGCAATTTGGGAAATTCAAAATGGGAGGAAGAAAGGGAAAAAATGAGGAGTGTTTGTGATATACAGGAAGGGGTTCGGGATTGGCAGAACATAGAATTAGAGCTATTAGTAAGACAAGGAGAAGAGAGATGGAGAAAGATTATGGATTCGAAGTACAATAGATGGTATATGATGGTCAAAGGGGTGACGGAACCAGAATATTTGCAAAAGATGAAAAAGGAAGAAAAATGGAATAGGGTGATACGGTTTAGAATGGGAGAAGGAGTGAGAGCTTGTAGATATTGGATGGATGAAGAGGACAATCTGTGCAGAGTATGTGGGTACGAAGTGGAGTCATGGGCACATGTGTTAGAGAGGTGTACAGGAGAGGAAGATGGACAGTTGAGTGTGGATGAATGTGTGAGATGGATCTTGGATGGTAATGGGCAGGGAGTGATGTGGATGAAAAAACTGGAGGAAATAAGAGAAAGCAAGGGATCAGGGCAGAGCCAAACGGGTAATCCTGTTTAAAGGGAACTAACGAGTAAATTTTCAAATCGGTCTAAATGAATTTGATGGTAAGAGAAAACGGAAGCCCGGGAAGATCGCTCATTGTCTGTAGTTTAAGAAGAGTAGTACTAAGATTATTGTTGTTATATAAGGTGATGCATTAGAAAATAAGTAGCGAGTAAGTTAGACTAAGGATGAAATGTAAACATATGTACAGGGAGCGGAGGCCCTCGAACCCGTAAAAGGGAGAGTTCAAATATACATACATTTAAATTAAATTAAGTAAGATTAGAATTTGATATAATTAATTAATTAAATATTATTGATTAAATTAAATAAATATTATAGATTAAGTTATTTCATATATTATCTTCATCTATAATAGTAAATTCAAAATGTAAATACTAATTAATGTAGTAAAATTAAATTCTTATATAAATAAAATTAAGTAAAATAGAATGAATAATATATAAATAAAGCTGGAAACTGTAAATATAAATATAAATAAGTTTAATATAAGTAAATTAAAATAAATAATATATAAACTAAAAACTTTAAATATAAATATAAATAGTTTAAGATATTTTATAATGAATTCGAATGTTCAAATGAATAATTAAATCAATATTTATGTAATGTAAATATATTAAATATATAATAGGAAGTTTAATCTTATTATTGACTGCACCTATAACAGAAGTTCAACATTATAGGAAATTTCAATGTCATAAAACTTCCCTCTAGGATTTCACCCCTATGAAAGAACTCATAAACCGGACCCCCTCTAGCAAACTTTATTTCGCCTCTAACCTTACGTGCATCACCTCAACGCTAACCCAATATGTATTATGTTCTAGGTCAAGGATCAGAAGCGAAATGGAACCTGCATTTCTGACACACAGCATTTTCATTTTTCTCCCATTGAGCACTTTGCCATTTCAGAAAATCATGAACAAAATTTCATTTAAGAAAATAAAAATGAAAAATAAAAAAAATCCCTAATCCTCAAACATTTCTGACTCTCAAAACATACCAAACTAATTTTTCCCCTATTCCATACAATACCTATAAAAATCCATAAAAGAAACTGATAATCCATTTATAAATATACAACTTGAGTAACCTCCTCTAGTTCCTAAACCCTATCCTCTCATTTCGGAATAACCAAATGACTGCTTAAACGAGTTTCAACCTCAAATGAAATTATTTATTATATATGTTTCTTCTAGGGAAATTATACCAGAAATAAAAGCAGACATCATACCACTACCAGTAATACAAATACTTAAAATAGAGGTTGAACCCCGTTAATTTGGATAAAATTTAGTTATGTCATCAGTCAACACTTCAGAACCTGGCATGCATATATCAGCAAGCAAACCTACAGTGTGTGCGATTACACAATTAGAAAATTTGAGTATACAATATGATTTTACAAAACCTGCATGTTACATATCAAATCAGCCAAATTCTATATCCCTAATAAGGAAAAAAATATTGGATTGTTTAGCGCAACATGTGCGATAGTAAAAAAATAACAATTTATTTATAACAACAGGAATTCATACTGATTCTAAAGTAGCAGCAAAAAGAGATGTAGCAAGGAAAATTCTAGACTTTCTGAACCAAAAATATGAATTTATGCCAGGAAATGAACCAACGATACCAGAAAACAGTGCAGACACAGGTCGCGAAAAATTATATCAATGGAAAAATAGTTGCGAAAGATGCTACGAAAAATTCCATATTGCAAAAAATTGTCACAATGTTAAAAGAAACAAATCTTATACAGAAAATAAATGAACGAAATGTCATATACCAGCATTAAAAATATATTAAGATTTTCTTATATATTTATCATGTAGAAGAAACATATTCAATCTTATCAATATGAATAATATTTAGCTTAGTGACTATTGTATTAGCTGCAGTTTAATCCAACAAAATATATATAAATATTGTATTGTATCAATAATTTTGAATCTGAGAATTAAAGTTTTTTTTTCTTCTTCATATGCTCATAACGCCAAATATGTCTCTGAAAAATCTAAATACTTCAGTCTACTCTTCAAACGACAATTATATAAGTATAGATACATTTAGGATAATTAGGATCATAAAATCTTTTATGTGACTCCGGTGCATTAACGCGTTTTTATGCGACAGCGTAGAGTATCGTAATGTTGTACATTACGATACAGCGGAAGATCACTCTTCACATTACACTCCGCTGTATCGTAATGTGCAACATTACGATACTCTACGCTTTCGCAACAAAACTTGTAAATGCATCGTCGACATATAAAATAATATATGCGCCAATGAGCAGAATTCGGGACTTCACGGGACTCGCTTACAATGGTCGCAGGACTTATCTCGCCTCGGCTTTGCCTCGGCTTCGATCGTCCTGCGAGCATTGCCGCTTGTCGCGTAAAGACCCTCATTATGCACCTCGGCGCATAATATACTATTATAATATACGCCTTGCTCGAACAGGTGGTTGCACCCCCATGTTTCGAGTCGGAGAGGGGGCGATGTCACCTTTAGTGACCGTATCAAATCTGGTATAGTCTTTAATTCTAAGTTAATATACCTAATTAAATCCAAGTCTATAATGCTCTATTTATCAGAAAATCATGGGAATATTATAACATCTGAATCTTTAAATATAGACGTACTTACTAAATATAAGTATATACAGGGTGTCCCACCACCTATGAACATGCCGGTACTGGGTGATAGAGGACGAAAAAAGAAACCGAAAAGTCCCCTGGCAAAATTTGATCTGGGCCTTAGTTTGGGCACAGTGAAGCCTCAAAGTTGGGCACAATGAACCAATCAGAATCGAGCTTTGGCAACCACTTGTTTGTCTCATAAGTGTTAAGATAGTGTTCGTGCTTGCGGTTCACTTCAGCTCCCGCGAAAATTGCACATCGTTGATCTCTGATTGTTTCTACAAGACGCGAAATTCAAGCCTTTATATTTTTTTAAATTCTTAGTTGATCTTGCTAACGTTTATTACCGTCCTTAAAATAACATAACATTTGCTTAACCTAAAAAAGATGAATTTCAATTCAATACAGAACTTTCCTGACATTGCATGTACGAAAACCAACAAAGATGTTAAAGATGTTAAAAATATTAAAACATTGAAGTCATCAATTCATTACATTTTAAAGCTATTATAATTGAAGGGACGGATCGAAGAATGGGACGTGCGCTCGGATCGCCCTGAACTTTGTGCAATTTCCCGACGATTCGCGCTTGTCCCGTTCGCCCGTGTTTACATTAAAAAAAAAGGTACAAATCGTTGATTCTCAGAGAACTTCCAGTGAGAAGGTTGTTCCGTAGGTATTAACGAATAAATCTGCGCAAGCAGCATGTAATTTCGTTTTGTATATCACAATATATCATGAGCTTAGTAAAACGAAATGATGCGCGCTGAGGAAACAATTGCCGTTACTGCTTATAGGTTGTGTATGAGAAATGTTGAAAATTTTACACACTTACCTCAAAGATATCTTGTGATATACAAAACGAAATAATATGCTGCTTGCGCAGGTTTATTCGTTAATCCCTACGGAACAACTTTCTCACTGGAAGTTCTGTGAGAATCAACGATTTGTACCTTTTTTTTTAATGTAAACACGGACGAACGGGACAATCGCGAATTGTCGGGAAATTGCATAACGTTCAGGGGCGCTCGAGCGCACATCCCGTTCTTCGATCCGTCCCTTCAATTCTAATCAAATAATGCATGACTTCCGGTCACGGAAATTTCACAAACCTGCTTAGAACAATTTCTTTGGGTCCCTTTTGATAAAGGAATGAGGTAGAAATGGTCCCAGTTTGACGAAGATAACATTTATTTAAAGTGGCTGAGTATCAAGAACTTAGGAAATCTTGAAATCAAACTACTTTAGGAATTGCCTCTGGGTGTTCGAAATGTATTTTCGTCTTAGATTTTTTTACTTATTCTTAAAAACGAAAGTACATTTCTTTCAAACATGCTTTAATTTTCTTTATTTTGTTACAATAAATGTAACAGAAATTTTGTAATGAATGGAGAACTCTTAGAGGTTCAAAATATGTTACTTCATTTTGTACTTGTTGGTTAATTTATAAAAACAAAAGTTTGTTTCGTTTCCCGAGCTTTAGATTATTATATTATTTATGATAAATTCTAAGGAGAAAAAGGTTGTTTCATTTTCCGAGTTCATAATTTTTTTGCTAAAATAAATGCAAGAAAAATTGTTGGTTATTTTTAAATAATTAAAGATCGTTTCGTATCACGAGCTTTAAATTTTTTTTAGTTTCGTTACATTAAATTTAACAAAAATTTTACAATTAATCCGAAAAATTACTTTGTTACAATTAATATGTAACAGAATTTATGAAAAAAATCGCTAAGAATTACTTTTGGGGGTTCCAAATATGTTTTTTCATTGTAAGCTTGTTGATTATTTTTAAAGAACAAATGCTCGTTTGAATTTGCCATGTTTAATTATTTTTGATTTTGTTACAATTAAGGTAAGAGAATGTATGAACAAAATCTCAAAGAATTACTCTTAGGGGTTCAAAATGTACTTTTTTATTTTCAACTTGTCGGTTATTTTTAAAGAACTATATATCGTTTCGTCTACCGAGCTTTACATTTTTTTTAGTTTCATTCAATTAAATGGAACAAAAAGTTTACAATGAATCCAAAAAAATACTTTTGAGGGAACAAAATATGTCTTCTAATTTCACCGTTGTTGGTTAAGTTTAAAGAACAAAAGTTTGTTTGGATTTCTCAACTTCAATTATTATTAACTTTGTTACAATTAATGTAACATAATTTATGAAGAAATCGCTAGGAATACTTTCGGGGGTTCCAAATCTGTTTTTTCATTGTGAGCTTGTTGATTGTTTTTGAAGCACAAAAGTTCGTTTCGTTTCCCGAGCTTTAAATTTTCTTTAGTTTCGTTATTATTGCACTAAATGTAACAAAAATTGTGTAATAAGTTAGAGAGAAGTACTTTTGCGGCTTTTAAATGAGTTTTCTTATTATTAAATTGATGATTTATTTTCAAAGACGAAAGTTTGTTTGGTTTCCTCAGATTCAATTTTTTATTAGTTTTCTTACAATTTTTCTTACAATTTTGCTTTTGTAATAATAAATGTATCAAAAATTTGCAAAGAATTACTTTTGGGGTTTAAAAATGTGTTTTTTATCTTAGACTTTTGTTGGTGAGTTTTAGAGAAGAAAAGTTTGTTTGAATTTCCCATCCTTAACTATTTTTAACTTTATTACAATTAATGTAGCAGAATTTTTGCAATTAATCGCAAAGAATTACTTTTCGAGGTCCAAAATGTGTTTTCGAATTTTAAACTAATTGATTATTTTCAAAAAACAAAAGTTCATTTCGTTTCCCGAGCTTTAAATTCTTTTATTAATTTTGTGACATTAAATTCAACAAAAATTGTATAGAGAGTTGCGGAGAATTACTTTTGAGGATTTGAAAATGAGTTTCCTTATCTTGGACTTGTTTATTTATTTTCTGGAACAAATATTTGTTTGGTTTTCCCGGTTTCAATTTTTTGTTGATTTTGTTACAATAAATGTAACAAAAATTTTGCAGTGAATCTCAAAGAATTACTTTCGTTTGGTGCAAAATGTGTCTCTTATTTCAGAGTTGTTATTTAAGTTTAAAGAACAAAAGTTCGTTTCGTTTCCGCAGCTTTAGATATCTTTATTGTTTTTGTAGCAATAAATGTAACAAGAAATTTGCATCGTATGCAAAAGAATTACTTTTGGTGTTTAAAATATATTTTCTTACCTTAGACTTGTTGGTGAATTTTAAAGATCAAAAGTTTGTTTGGATTTCCCATTTTTAATTTTTTTTTAATTTGTTACAATGACTGTAACACAAAATTTGGTAATGAATCGCAAAGAATTACTTATCGTAGGCTTGTTAATTAATTTTCAATGACAGAAGTTTGTTTTGTTTCTCCGAGTTTTAAGTTACTTTGTTGGTTTTATAAAAAAATTCAACAAAATTTCTGCGACGAATCACAGAGAATTTCTTTTTGAGGTTTGAAATGTTTTTCCTCATCTTAGACTTGTAGATTAATTTTGAAGAACAGAAGTTCGTTTGGTCTTTTACATTTTAAACATCTTTGTTGGTTTTCTTACATGAAATGTCAGAAAAGTTCTGTATTAAATTGAAATTCATCTTTTTTAGGTTGAGCAAATGTTACGTTATTTTAAGGACGGTAATACACGTTAGCAAAAACAACTAAGAATTTTAAAAAAATCAAAGGTTTGAATTTCGCGTCTTGTAGAAACAATCAAAGATCAACGATGTGAAATTTTCGCGGGAGCTTAAGTGAACCGCGAGCACGAACACTATTAACGGCCCTGGAAATCGAGTGTAAATCGTAGATAATGGATTCAGGCCAAACGGCGAAGCCATTTTGTCTGATTTTTTGTGTACATGATCTAAAGGGTATATAGACTGTCGGTACAGCTCGCTTTTTTCGGAAAAAAATCTATTTTCCATGCAACAATGAAAATAAGAAAAATTACTTTTTTGTGGTACAGTGTTCTACTATTAAGCAAAACATGTAGCAGGTAAAGCAATTAGCGTGCTAAAAATTCTTTTGCGTGACCCTAGCGGAGGAGGGAGAAACTACTATACATTCAGGGACGAACACACCGTATACGAAAACTAGGGGCCCCTACCCAAAGGAGTGGGTAAATTCCCAAAAGGTTTGTTGGGTGGCAGACTTACGGCGAAAGAAGTACCTTTTGTACATTAAATGACAATATACAAGCTTTCTGTATAAACGGCAGATTATACAAACGTGTAAGATATCGATAATATTTGTCGCCCAATTTCCTCCGAAAATACCAAATTGATTCGCATTTGACACAAACTGTACATGTTTGCACTACTCAGGGGCTGTCGCTGCAATAACCGGTTATAGAAGTGTGAAGCACGTGTAGTTGTTGGAATAAAAAGCAAATTCTGCTACTTTTTTCTACAAAATGGCCTCCTTTCAGCTAATTTGACTGTACTCTATGCACGCAGTTGTGCGTGATTTTCGTGTTATTTTTAAATGTTTCTGAAAATGTTATGAAATCGGTGCGATATTTGTGAAATCATTCTATTCGTTTGAAATCATTTATATATTTTTCTGTCGACAAATGTCTGATTAATACATTCGTTCATTACCTTTGTTTGAGAAAATCATACAATATGTATCAACTAATCATGAATGTTGTTGAAATTGTCATGTAATTCCTAAATGAAAGGACTGCCATTGAAAAAAAACTAATTTTCCTGCCGACAGTCAAATAAGCTGAAAGCAGGCCATTTTGTAGAAAAAAGTAGCAGAATTTGCTTTTTATTTCAACAACTACACGTGCTTCACACTTCTATAACCGGTTATTGCAGCGACAACCCCTGAGTTGTGCAAACATGCACAGTTTGTGTCAAATGCGAAACAATCTGGTATTTTCAGAGGAAATTGGGCGACAAATATTATCGATATCTTACACGTTTGTATAATCTGCCGTTTATACAGAAAGCTTGTATATTGTCATTTAATGTACAAAAGGTACTTCTTTCGTCGTAAGTTTGCCACCCAACAAACCTTTTGGGAATTTACCCACTCCTTTGGGTAGGGACCCCTAGTTTTCGTATACGGTGTGTTCGTCCCTGAATGTATAGTAGTTTCTCCCTCCTCGGCTAGGGTCGCGCAAAACAATTCTTAGCACGCTAACTGCTTTACCTGCTACATGTTTTGCTTAATAGTAGAACACTGTACCACAAAAAAGTAATTTTTCTTAATTTCATTGTTCCATGTAAAATAGATTTTTTTCCGAAAAAAGCGAGCTGTACCGACACACAGTGGGGCCAAATGGAAAAACGATGTTCAAAATAATCTGTAGCTCGCAATTCTTCATCGATTTTCAACTTTTTTTTTTCAAAAAATTCAGCATTAAATTCTTAAGAAACATTTCGAGGCCGATTTTTTAATTTTTTTTTTTAATTTATATAGAACTGCAAACATCGAAAAAAATGTTGATTTACAACATTTTTTTTTTTAATTCTCTGTAGAAATTTTTTTTAGTGGCATCAGGCCTCAGGTTTGATGCGCATGGGTCAGTGAAAGAAAAAAATTTGTTGTTATTTCAAGTTATTTGTTATAAACAAATATTTGCAACAAATAGCCAGTATGATGGATTATGTTTTTGTGAAGTATATTTATGCATCGAAATCGCTTGTTCTGAGCAACGAGGTGACATGTGATCATGAAAATGTGATGTCCGATATCATTTGTTAACTTTAACAACAAATAATATAAACAAATGCATGATTTGAACAGTTTTAGGCAGAAACAAACCGTATTTTCTTCCGATTGTCCTCGAATCTCATTGCCAGTGATATACATTGATGTATTATTGTCACCTCAAATAATTTGTTTAATTGATCAACAATTATTATAAACAAATGCATGATCTGAACAGTTTTAGGCAGAAGCAAACCGAATTTTCTCCCGATTGCCCTCGAATCTCATTGCCTGTGATACACATTGATGTATTTTTGTCATCTGGAATGATTTGTTGATATAATCAACAATTATTATAAAAAAATGCATGATCTAAACAGTTTTAGGCAGAAACAAAACGAATTTTCTTTCGATTATCTTCGAATCTCATTGCCTGTGATGCAAATTGATATATTTTTGTCATCCGATATCATTTTTTCAATTTATCAACAAATAATATAAACAATCGCATGATTTGAATAGTTTTAAGCAGAAACCAACCGAATTTTCTTCCGATTGCCTTCAAATCTCATTGCCTGCGATGCTCATTGATATTTTTTTGACTCAAAATATCATTCAACATTTTTATGAACGAATCATTTGAACAAATTCCTATTATGGACATTTCATAATTCCAGTCCTCATTTCAAGAACGATTTATTCTAGAATCAAGAGCTCAAGAGCTTTAGGATGAAAATCACTATCTATATGTCTCCAGCTTCCTCTTAGATGTGACAAGTATGCATCAGATGAGATGAGTAATTTATGCAATAGATCAGTATTAGTGGCAATAAGATTCGAAGACAATCGGAAGAAAATTAGGTTTGTTTCTGTCTAAAACTGTTCAGATCATGCATTTGCTTATAATAATTGTTGATCAATTTAACAAATTTTTTCAGATGACAAAAATACATCACTGTATATCATCGGCAATGAGATTCGAAGGCAATCGGAAGAAAATTCGGTTCGTTTCTGCCTAAAACTATTCAAATCATGCATTTGTTTATATTATTTGTTGATAAATTGAAAAAATGATATCGGATGACAAAAATATATCAATGTGCATCACAGGCAATGAGATTCGAAGATAATCGAAAGAAAATTCGGTTTGTTTCTGCCTAAAACTGTTTAGATCATGCATTTTTTTATAATAATTGTTGATAATATCAACAAATTATTTCAGATGACAAAAATACATCAATGTGTATCACAGGCAATGAGATTCGAGGGCAATCGGGAGAAAATTCGGTTTGTTTCTGCCTAAAACTGTTCAGATCATGCATTTGTTTATAATAATTGTTGATAAATTGAACAAATTATTTTAGGTGACAAAAATACATCAATGTGTATCACTGGCAATGAGATTCGAGGACAATCTGAGGAAAATACGGTTTGTTTCTGCCTAAAACTGTTCAAATCATGCATTTGTTTATATTATTTGTTGTTAAAGTTAACAAATGATGTCGGACATCACATTTTCATGATCACATGTCACCTCGTTGCTCAGAACAAGTGATTTCGATGCATAAATATACTTCACAAAAATATAATCCATCATACTGGCTATTTGTTGCAAATATTTGTTTATAACAAATAACTTGAAATAACAACACATTTTTTTCTTTCACTGGCCCTTGCGCATCAAACCTGAGGCCTGATGCCACTAAAAAAAATTTGTACAGAGAATTCAAAAAAAAAATGTTGTAAATCAACATTTTTTTCGATGTTTGCAGTTCTATATAAATTAAAAAAAAAAAATTAAAAAATCGGCCTCGACATGTTTCTTAA
>CAKNXH010063664.1:121947-135152 GCA_932178445.1 Andricus quercusramuli | reverse complement strand
CCCTCTATCAATTACACGTGGATCTTTTTCTGATGCAGAAACTTCTATAAGTACGGATGGAGAAAGGGTGGAAATAACTGCACCCATTATCGATTACACGTGGACCTTTTTCCTAAGCAGAACCTTCCAGAAGAACATGAGGAAGAGAGTGGAGACAACTCCACCCACTATTGATTACACGTAGATCTGTTCCTGAGCAGAAACTTCCAGAAAACACATGAAGACATGGTGGAGATTACCTCGCCCCATTATCGATTACACGTGGACACTTTCGAGTAGAGCAGAACGTTCTAGAAGGACACGTGGAAAAGGGTGGTACTAACGTCCGCCCACCTGAGTATAAAGGAGGAAGCTTTTCCCATTTTCGCCGCCTTTTGCCATTGTACTTCTCCCTGGGTCTTGCCGTAGCTCACCACCAGAAGTCCTTTTGCCGCTGCCTTCCGCCGTTGCCTTCTGCAGTCGTGTTTTGCTTTGGGTCTTCAAGCTGCTGCCGTCTTGGTCTTCAACCCTGCTGCCAATCCGTCTTCTGAGTTTGGTCCTGGATTTGGTTCTGACCGTCTATTCCGTGGCAACTTCACAGAACATTTTGGGTCTTCAATTTTAGTCATTCGTCTCTTGCCAACCTACAATTTTGGGTCGTTAATCTACAAGGCCAATTTCTCCAGAGTGTACCAGTAATCATCCCAAATCAACTGAAGGAACATCAATTTGACGACTAGGTAACGACAACAATCTCTCTCTCTCTCTCTCATCTAAATCGTTCCAGTTATCACCCCAGCATTTCTTCCTCAAGCAATTATTACCCTTTTCCTCCAGAGCCATTTTCTCCTCTCAAATCCTTGTAAGTTGATTCCCTATTTGCTCTATTCTTGATCTTCAATAAATGTTTTAATCTTGCATTTCCCTTAAATTCATTTGTCCCTGAAACCTGTTCCCTTAGCTCAGAGTTCAGTACTCTGTAGATAAAACAGGAATCTCACTAACCACTAATGTTTCCCTAAATACCATCTTAGGACGTAACAATTCAATTTTTGACGAGCTGTCTCTCGAAAAATATTAACTTTTTTAAGAATTTGTTTATTGATATCTCTAGAGCAGCATCAAATCTCAAATGGAATTTCCAATTATTTTATCAAATAACACAGAAATAAAGAACTGGAAAGCATCAATTTGAAAAGTGGTCAAAGAGAGAAAAAGTTAAGTAAATCACATCTTGTGTCAAGTTCTTTCATTTTTTATATTGACATATTTCATGAGTGATTGCCGTAAAGTTTACAATTTTAGACAATGGAATTTTCAAAAACAACAAAATTTTCCAACAGCCTCAAATATTTTTAAAAAATTCAGGATAACCCTAGAGGGTGTGGAAATGTAAAAATAAAATATCAAGGAACGTGTTTGTGATGGATATAAATTTTACACAAAAAACCTGTGGGACAGACTTTAAATTAAATTTGAAAATCCTTAACTCCAAAATATTTAAATATACTTTTAATTTTTATCTTTTCCAATTCAATATAAGTAACATCTGTAAATTTCAAATATTTAGACAATGTTGTAAATATTATTTGACAATTTTTCATTTTAAATTTGTAGCTTCGAATAGGTGCGTAACAAGACATTTTGCATACTTTTTTATTTATTATTTCTAAAGGAAGTCGACCTAAATTTGGAAACATATTCCAAAAAAAATATAGATCTTATAATATAAATCTTTTTATGAAAACTTTTGTCACGGCACTGGTCGTTTCTCACAAGCGCTGAATCAATTCCTCTAGTTAGTATATAACGAGGGGCGATTCACTCTGAAATCAGACGACGCTGAGTTCAGTGATTTCACCTGATCTCCACAGATTTCCGCTTCTGAATTCAGTGAGCTCATTTTTGATCTCAGCTAGGAACTCATCGTGCGTCTTCCTTCTATGCTTGGGCAGGAAGGCAATGCATGGGTTGCCATTGCGACGTATTTTTCTGACTGTTCAGTGAGTGCGAGTGATTTCAGTTTTGAGCTCACTGAGTTCACTCTTTAATTCGCTGATTTCAGGCTTGAATTCCGAGTGAATAGCCCCTCGGTATATAAGAAAGTTCCAAATTTCTCCTCGCAATGTGAAGCGTGCGTCAGCGTAGTTACGTCGAAAGCGTCTTATACGTGTAGTATTATATTAGGGTTATTTATATGTATGTTATATGTGTTTGATAAGGTTGACGTGTCGTCAGTGTATTTGTAATAAAATTGTATTCTGATTGGCTGTGACTGACGAATCTGTATGTAAGTGTATGCTGTTGACAGTGTATGAGTTTTTTTTTGATTCACAGAAGGTTACGGTTTACCAAACTGCCAGTTAAAGTTTCTCGAGCGTCAGTGATTCCTTCATGCCTTTTCTGTAAACCCACTTATATTTTCTACGAAGCGCTCAACCGCGTTTTACCCAACTGATCAGTAATTTGTATCTAAAGTTTGCTATATTTTACAATTATGTGCATTAAAATCTCAACTACCAAGTGCAGTATTAATTAAAGTACAGTTCAGAAGATATTCGTGTCAGTTCGTCACACTTTCATGTTTGTGAATGTAGTATTACCGAATTTCGTTTTACCATAAACTAGAAATGAAACTTTATCAAAGTGTCCATATGTCCCAACTTTACCCAACTGAGTTTGGTAAAGTTTCTTGAAGTATTTTTCTCCGTGTGCAAAAAATTTATCAAATTTACAAAGGGTCTAGCCGGATAAGATAGTCAAATCTGCCTTGTAGGGAACCTCTATAACTAAATACATCCTCATATTCGGCATGTATAGAAACCCCTTTTCCTAGATTTTCAGACCCCTAGATCCCCATGGGGCAACATGGGACACCATAGAGTGCTGGCGAGTTTTTTTGCAATATCTCGGTCAATTTTTGAGCCAGGAAAAATAAAAAAAAAGCAAATTGTAGGGTTTTTCAAGCCCTATAAACCTGTGAAGCCGAACAATTTTTTGGCGCGAAATTCAAATTTTTACAGCCGTTTGAAAACTTCAAAAATTTTTATATCGGAAACAAAGACCGACTCCTCGCTAAAAGAAAATTATGTTATGTATTTTTGCCTCAAAAATTCCTGTAATTTTTTTCAGATTTTTAAAAGTGGTGGAACGACCTCAAAAAAAATAAAAACCACTAAAAACCGCGTTTTTTGCCTCTAGCTCTTTCTACATAATTCCTACGATGAAAACAATCACACCATCGTATTCTACGTAAAAAAATACAACGAAAACGTGTATTAATTTTTTGAAAATAATTTTTGGCAGCCCTTCAAAAATTCAGCAAATAAAAACGATGAGCCCGGCTCACATGCAGATTTTTACATCTTCCAATTGCAAGGGAAACCCAACGTAGAATACTAGAATCAGTTTCATCATAAAAATTATCCAGAAAGCATCAGAAGCGAAAAACTACAGAAAAGTTCGGTTTTTGGACACTTAACGCTTTATAGAAAAATATTACGATGAATCCGATTGCGCCATTGAATTCTACTAGAAAAAATATATCAGGAATTATGTATTTCTTTTGCTGAATTAATTTTAATAGACCTTCGCAAATTGAGCAAGTAAGATCATTCGACCCGACTCACAGTGACAATAAATACAACGATAATCCTCCCGCTCAGTCACCTGGCCCTCAGGGGTGTATGGCTATCTGGGAGGGCTCTGTAACACAGTTCATACATTTAGATTTCCTTATTGCAAAAATGACGCTAAAAATCACCAATCATTAAGGTCTACCAAAATTTATTTCCAAAAAAATAATACACGTTTTGATGTATTTTTGTACGTGTAAATACGATGGCGTGGTTGGTTTCATCGTAGGATCTGTTTAGAAGGAACTAGAGCCGAAATCTAAATGTATGAACTGTGTTACAGAGCCCTCCCAGATAGCCATACACCCCTGAGGGCCAGGTGACTGAGCGGGAGGATTATCGTTGTATTTATTGTCACTGTGAGTCGGGTCGAATGATCTTACTTGCTCAATTTGCGAAGGTCTATTAAAATTAATTCAGCAAAAGAAATACATAATTCCTGATATATTTTTTCTAGTAGAATTCAATGGCGCAATCGGATTCATCGTAATATTTTTCTATAAAGCGTTAAGTGTCCAAAAACCGAACTTTTCTGTAGTTTTTCGCTTCTGACGCTTTCTGGATAATTTTTATGATGAAACTGATTGTGCCATTGTATTCTACGTTGGGTTTCCCTTGCAATTGGAAGACGTAAAAATCTGGAATGTCTGCACTGCATGTGAGCCGGGCTCATCGTTTTTATTTGCTGAATTTTTGAAGGGCTGCCAAAAATTATTTTCAAAAAATTAATACACGTTTTCGTTGTATTTTTTTACGTAGAATACGATGGTGTGATTGGTTTCATCGTAGGAATTATGTAGAAAGAGCTAGAGGCAAAAAACGCGGTTTTTAGTGGTTTTTATTTTTTTTGAGGTCGTTCCACCACTTTTAAAAATCTGAAAAAAATCACAGGAATTTTTGAGCCAAAAATACATAACATAATTTTCTTTTAGCGAGGAGTCGGTCTTTGTTTCCGATATAAAAATTTTTGAAGTTTTCAAACGGCTGTAAAAATTTTAATTTCGCGCCAAAAAATTGTTCGGCTTCACAGGTTTATAGGGCTTGAAAAACCCTACAATTTGCTTTTTTTTATTTTTCCTAGCTCATGTTGCCCCATGGGGATCTAGGGGTCTGAAAATCTAGGAAAAGGGGTTTCTATACATGCCGAATATGTGGATGTATTTAGTTATAGAGGTTCCCTACAAGGCAGATTTGACTATCTTATCCGGCTAGACCCTTTATAAAATCTAATTATTTTCAAAATGGCAATTTTTCATTGAGTGGTTTTTCTGCTCTGGTCAGTGGCTTCGATCTACTCCCCCCTGCGGGGGGCGGGGAGATTTATAAAAAATATAAAGTAAAATTCTTATTAGAAATTAGTTTTTCGGAATCTATCAACCAGCTTTCCAAATAGAAGGAAGAAAACTTACAGAAACTTTTCGAGATTTGACCCTTAGGTACACACTTTTTCAGTGCGACGTTGTCTAGTTTACAGCCATGACCTCTCTTTAAAATTCTCAGTATCCGGTTATCGTTAATGTGAAATTCGAAAAAAAATGCTAGTTTCCTTCTGGATCTCAGAGGAGAAAGGTCCTTTTCTAACTACATAGTGTGAAAATTATTTTATTTTATGAAAATTTCAACCTGTTTTAAGAAAGTTATTACGTTAAAAAAGTTTGTGACTTGTGTCAGTGTTGTTATATTACATGTGATAACTTAGCGACGTCGAAACTAAGCCTCAATTCGCGCAGTTATGGGAAGAATAATATATGGAAGAGATGGGAAGGAAGAAAATTACTAAATGAATTTCTCTTCAACTTGGTAATTGATGATTTTTCTATTTAATTTCTGGCTCCTATGTGGCCCGAATAATATATATTTTATTTTTATATTTTGTTGTGTTTCTTAAAAAAGCAAATCAAAATTTATATCAATTATATTATGTTTCAGCCCCTATCCGTGGATAAAATTACACTATATTGTTGACTGCAAAAAATTTATCAAATTTACAAACTTATAAAAGGGGAAAAAAAGAATTTGTTTTGAAAAATATACATTATAATGAATTTAGATCAATTACATTGTATGAGGTAGGACTGATTCACATAACCTTACTGATGAGTCCAGTGAGTCAGTCCGGGACGAAATATACCCAGCTGAAAATTCCTGTGCAGGAACCTGTACAGGATCCTTCATAGATACTTTTTGCAAATGTGTCCCACTTGCACAGGAACCTGTACAGGATCCTCCCTAGGGAATTTCTAGCAGCAACATCCACGATAATACAGGAACCTGTACAGGTATTTGAATATCCAGGTTCCTGTACTGGAATATGCGCAAGTTTCCTCGCAGGATCCGCGGCAGGAACCAGTGTACCAGGAACCTGCGTACGCTCCTGTACAGGAACCTGTGCACGAACCTCCAAAGGAACCTCTCAGGTTCCTGTACTGGAATTTTCTGCTGGGTAGGAAATCTAAATTCAATTTAATTAAAAAATATATATCGTGTCAATTGTAAAACACAAAAAAACGAACATTATCGACCCTAATGCCAATAAAAAAATCTTCTTACAAGTTTAGTAAATTGTCTCGTGGGTCAGTGGCGGGTACTCTAGACTGATACACGGGGGATTGCTGTTTCAAGTCCCGACGCATGCACTTTTTATTAATTTTTTTTCTGATTGACCTTGATCACCCATTCATATGAATTCACACTCATTTAATTCGCGCTGTCTCAATTCATCTAAATGCGTCTCAATGCGCTTGAACGAATCAGAAAACGGGATTAACGCGCATTACAGAGATGTTAATTCGCCCCAATCCGTATCAATTCTTTCTTGTTTACTGGGAAGTTACACGAAAATCTCATGCGTGATGATCCGGAGGTTTTGACTTTCAATATTAGCTTGGATGGAGCACCCGCTTATAATGCCAAAACTGGATTCTGGCCTCATTCAGTAATTGAGCGGCTGGGTGCAAGAACGGCGTACTTGCATTTTCCGTAAGGTCGTAAGTCCAGTCTAGTCTAGTCACATGAATAAGCTACTCGCGAGATAAAACAGTGCGATACGCCATGACAGCCGAATGGAAATCCGAATCCGAAATCCTAATTCGTGAACACAAAAGTTGGGTTAGGAGAATAGTCAAGTGCTGGAACATCGTGAAAGTTTAGGAACGTTTATCAAGGTGAAAAAATAATATAATGGTAAAATTTTGCATTGTCTTTTAAAAGTGGTTGAAGGAACAAGAGTGTTAGAATACTAGTCCTTAAGTTTTTTATTTAATTCGAAGTTAAGTTTACATTTACAATGTTATGTTTGTGAGCCCATTGAAAATCGGCAATGCGTTTAAATCCAACACTTGGCTCTGAACTTCTAGCTCTTTCGTATTTGACAACCCTATTTGGAACATTTTTCTGGTAATTTATTTTTTATTTTTTAATAATTAATCTTTGACAAATGCCTATGCAAGAAAAATGTGTCAAAAATAACCAGATATATAAATTAAAAATAAATTTTACTGAAATCACAAAAACTTAATTTTATTTATTGAATATCAGGAGATCGGAACCAGAAATTAACTAGTTTTAGACTTTTCAAATAAAACGAATTCACATTCAACAAACGAGACGAATTTTCAATCGAAAAAGATGACTTTTCTTCCAAAGCATTAATTTTCTATCCCAAACGACGAAGGTTCAACAAAACAGTTGATTCTTCGACCAAAAATGACAACTTTTCACTAAAATAGTTGAATCTTCGCCCAAATAATTAAATCTTCAACCAAAGAGATTAATTCTGCACCTAAAATATAAGAGTAAACTTTTTAAATACAAATAATTAAATGTAAGCCAAAGAAACAAGACTTTTTAAAAAAATGCGTGAATTTGTAACAAAATAAGACAATTTTCAACCAAATAATACAATTGATTAACCAGAAGAAATTAATTCTGAACTAAAAATATATAAGTCATCTCTTCAAATAAAAAGAATTAACTTTCAAACAAAACAAAAAATATGACTGTTTAACAAAATAGTTGAATTTCCGACAATAAAACATTGAAATATTTATAATCATTGAGCTGCAATATTATAATTTTTAAAGGAAATTTAAAAGCATTTATGAATGTTTAAAGATAACGCGTCAAGGCAACCGTCATCAGTTTAAATTTTCGAGATTTCAACCACATTAAAGTATCTGTAAAGATTACCCCCTCCCCCATGCTATCATTACAAGAGAAATAAATTGGTATAAAAGGAAAACTCATCTTTTTAAAAACTGCTTCGGTCTCTTGTATATTCCACTTTCCAAGCTTCACTTCAGTTACGCGATACAGAAAGCATAGTTTATAGAGAAATAACCAAACTGTAAAATTTTATATTTGATTTCTTTCCTGTTTTCGAAAAAACCGACTGACTCCTTGGGGCGTTGAAGCCAGACTGAATTTTGTTGTTTGGACAATGACCGCTGTGACAAGCAAGGGTCCAATTACAAATACGTCTGTTTTAAGTTAGATCCTGAAAAAAAATATTGAGTGCTTTAAAATTCTTTGGAAAAACCTTCAGATATATAAAAAAAAATCTTGACATACTGTGGATGAAAGCAAATTTTTGAAAAAAAAATGAATGAAAATATTACGGTAAAATTCAGTGGAAAGCATGGGAAAAAAAACTTGAAAAAATTCCTTGAAATCTCATGAAAGCCGTCAATTTCTTGGCAATAGGTTCTTTTGAATTAGAAAAAGTGGTTATACATATAAATATATATATATTAAATTTTCTCCTGCTTGAAACATTGAAATAGTTATAATCATTGAGCTGCAATATTATAATTTTTAAAGGGAATTTAAAAGCATTTATGAATGTTTAAAGATAACGCGTCAAGGCAACCGTCATCAGTTTAAATTTTCGAGATTTCAACCACCTTAAAGTATGTAAAAAGATTACCCCCCCCCCCTCCTCCCTATCATTACAAGAGATATAAATTGGTATAAAAGAAAAACTCATCTTCTTAAAAACTGTTTTGGTCTCTTGTATATTCCACTTTCCAAGCTTCACTTCAGTTACGCGATACAGAAAGCACAGTTTACAGAGAAATAACCGAACTGTGAAATTTTATATTTGATTTCTTCCATTAATTCCTTTATTTCAAGGAATTCATGAAATTCAAGGAAGTTACCCTGGCGGACCGAACGAACGGAGCGGATACGCTACAGCGTATCCTTATAGTATCCACATCGTATCCTCTCCGTATCATGCAAGAAAAACTCATTAAAAAAAGGAAGATTAATATTCCACTTGTTGAAATTCGGATTCTACGTGAAATTTTGAGTTAAAAGGTAACAGAGTAATTGCAATAGTTTTTCTTGCAACATTAAAAACTTTTAATAAATATGATACTTATCGATGACGTGCGCTGAAGGCGACTTCAAACGTATCGTCATTCAGTAGCAGTTCATAGGCTTTATCCGTCGACGATGCGTTTGAAGTCGCCTTCAGCCCATGTTATCGATAAGTATTATATTGTTTTAAAGTTTTTAATGTTGCAAGAAAAACTATTGCGATTACTCCGTGACCTTTTAACGCAAAATTCAACGTAGAGTCCGAATTTTAACAAGTGAAATGTTCATCTTCCTTTTTTAATGAGTTTTTCTTGCATGATACGGAGAGGATACGATGTGGATACTATAAGGATACGCTGTAGCGTATCCGCTCCGTTCGTTCGGTCCGCCAGGGTATAGAATCCAAGTAATTCAAAAAACTCATGAAATTCACAGAATTCATGAAATTCACAGAATTCATGAAATCCGTAAAATTCACCGAATTTATGGAATTCATGGAATCCATGGAATTCACGGAATTAATGGAGTTCATGGAGTTTAATAAATTCAAGGAATTCACGGAATTCGTGTAATTCATGGAATTGAAGGAATTAATGGAATGCTATGAGTTAGCGGAATTGACGGAATTGACGCAATTCGTTGAATGTATGAAATTCATGGAATTCATGGAATTTAAGGAATTCACGGAATTCATGAACTTCGCGAAATTTACGAAATTCCTTCGAATTGTGGAATTCCATGAATCCGTGATTCCCTAATTCCAACAGTAAATTCCACTTCAACATTCTTTCAAAGTTTCACTTCTACCTTGCTCCCCGTGACACACACACTTTTTGAATATAGAAGTATCGGTGGTTAACATAGATAAATCAAAAATTGTGATTTTTAAGAGGAGCAGGATTGATAAAAAAATCACAAACATAAAATTTACAGATAGGCCCTGGAAATTCTAAGTTAGTTCACTTATATACCCAGGAAACAAAAATCGATTGTAATTGTAATTGCCGATTGCAACCGATTAGTTACCTAAATCGATGTATCGGATGTGACCTACTGGAAAAAGGTCGCATGAATCAGAGAAAACATATACTAGTAACTAACCAGCAAAAAAGAAAGTATTGATACGAATTGAATTGAAAAGACGAAGACACCTTGCAAATCACGCTTTTCGACAATGGCGCATTGGACCTATGTGTCAATGCATGTAAATTCGTGAAGACGGTATTTCAATTTTGAATCTTTCTATACGTACGGATACAGTGCAAAAGTATAAAGTCAGCGAAAACACTTCGATGCGTCGGAACGCAAACGCTTCAACATTGGTCAATACGTCTGAATTCGTGAGAGTAAAATACACACTTGAATTCGCCCCAATGCGTCACGGCGAATTTCAGCAAGTGTTGATTTATACAATTCAATCCGTAAAAGGAAAACCAACGTGCATGGCACATAGGATTTTATTGTAAATGTTTAGTAAATTGTGTCGTAGCTCAATGGCGGGTACTCTGGACTGATACATGAAGGATCGCTGTTTCAAGTCTCGACGCATGCACTTTTTATTAATTTTTTTTCTGATTGACCTCGACCACGCATTCATACGAATTCACACTCATTCAATTCGCGCTGTCTCAATTTATCGAAAAGCGTCTCAATGCGTTTGAACGAATCAGAAAACGGGATTCACGCGCATTACAAAAATGTTAATTCGCCCCAATCCGTATCAATTCTTTCTTTTTTGCTGGGTAGGTTATACCCGTGGACAATAAAAATTTGTATAAAATCCTTTTGAATTTTATACCATAATTCAATGTCTTATTCTCTCGAATCCTCGACTATTCATTCCTTCGAATAACTATATAATTTTACGAAGGGCAAGAAACAGGACACTGTTTGTTCGAGATCGCTAAGTGACGCCGAGTTGAGCAGTGTCCTTATTTTCATAAAAGCCCACGATTTCACGTCAAAGAATACTCAATTAATTTTCCACCAGAAAGTTGAACTTGCTGTAATGTTAAAAATCACATCACACGAAATGAATGCTCGAGATATCGACAAAGACACACGAAGCAGCCGTCAGGATTTCTTGGCTTTTGGAGCACCACACCAACTGGCACCAACGACCGAACGCCATTACCTCTTCGTGCACTGTTTTCAATACCTCAGCTGATAAAGCAAACTATTTCATAAATTGATATTGCCTATTAATTTTTAATATACGTACTTGTTATCCAGAACAATACCTTATATTCTTTATAATGATACTTATATCTTGATAATTTAAATTGACTACCTATTTCTATTTGAATCCACTACCTGTTACTACTACCCATTCACTTTCGTTCAAATGATAATAAATCTAATCTGCCTTTTAGTATTCACTGAATAAAACTAGACTTTGCCATTTCATTGACAGCAACTGTCAATCTTAAGTTCCCTATTGGATACAAAATCCAACGTACTCTGTGTTAGTGAGGTTTCAAGCGATCAAAATGCCCGTGAAATTAATTAGGAAACTCTTATTCGAAACATTTCAGGTTAGTCGGTACCGCAAGTAGCGTGAATCCGCATTCTTAAATAATCGGATTCAAAAAAAATTACTAAATCGATTCTTTTTTCCTGGTTACGCCTGCATATCTCAATAACTGCACTTTTCGCAAAAGCTTCGGACATGACAGTAAGCAAGGCAAAAATTGCAAATTCCTCGGTTTTGGGGATTACAGCTAGAACAAAAAGTAACGATCTTGAGTCAATTGAAAAAAGTTTTCCCTCAGTGAACCTGAAAACACTACTTTATGCGGCGCAGGCTTGGAGTCCGTTTTATTTGGAAAAGTTAGAAAAACCTTTACGACGTGAATTTTATAAGCGCGGAACTGACGAGTTGATACTTATGTAAGATCTTCTGCATATGTGTGATCTTACGCGTGGCGATGTTGAGGCCTGTGATCTCTTGCTTCGTATGTGATGGATAAGTTCTATAATGTCTCTGACTTACGGAACGGTATTTTAATACTCTGTTATAATAATTTAACAGTTCAATTACAGCAGCTCGAAACAGATGATGTAGTATAATGATAAATTTGCAAATAAATTGTTTTATATATTAGCACTTAACTTTATTTATTTTTAAATTGCACACGCGGTCACATAAAGACATAATCGCACACTCAAACGTATTGAAAAAACGTACTTGCTGGAGATTCGAACCCTATATAAAATACCTAACCTCAGCCTATGAACCTAATTCTGCCGCACGAACTAGCTAACTAAGTTATCGCACCGCTTGGATCTTGTCGACATAATCTCAGCCAAGCTTTTTTTAATCCAGGCGTCCTATGAAAAGGGGTGCATTAATTGGTACCTGAAATTTGACTTTGGATTTTTGTAGCGCTAGGGTAAGTTTGGGTATTACTGCGGGAACAAAATCAAGACGACTTTTGAAGATAAAAAACATGTGTTTCAATGGGTAATTTGTGAAGCAATATTTGGTATTTAATTAATAGAATTCAGTCGTTAGAACGTGAAAAGAAATTAGATTTACGTGAAAAATTCGAATTTAAAAAAAATGTTCCATGTAGATATTACCGCGGGTTTGCATGAGTTACCGCGCGTCAACTACCGTGGCAACCCAATTACTACGTTGGCAATACTGCTATTTTATTTCAAGTGAAGTTACCAATAATTTAGGAGATTTAAACCTTGTAATTATGTTTTATATTTTTGATCACATGGATTAAAAATCTCTTAGGTGAAAGACACACTGAGACGTAGGCATTATCACGGGCGACTAAGTAAAGTTACACGCAGAAAAAAGAACCCTATATTTTACTGAAAACCAAGTTAAATCTACTGATCTTCCAAGCACGTATATGGAAAACACGTCAGTTCAGTAAATTTTACAACTATAGGCAACTGAATATGACTATCATTGATGGTTACCAGTACCGACTCTCAAGTGCTGTTGACCTGCGGATCAGTAGATTTTACCGATCCAGTCGCTATTCTGCACTATTCCTCGATGCTGAAATTACGAATTATCATGTCACTTTGACGGATAATATAAACAGATCTAACTTATGTTAACGGTGCAGACTATAGCTTGGATGGCTCTATAAATTGTAAAAAAATGGCTAAAAAATAATTAATAAACAAACGGTTAATTCTGAGATATATTTTCGGATACACTTATAATTAATCGGTATTTGTAAGTTACAACGCTTATAAGACAATTAAAATTTCGCACGCAACGGGGGGTGCGTTCATGTCATCGCGGCA
>CAKNXH010063664.1:98093-108530 GCA_932178445.1 Andricus quercusramuli | reverse complement strand
ATCTTTGTAGAATGTTAAGAGGAACAGTGTTGACGGACCAGATGTAGTGATCCCAGAAGGACAGCCTTTTGCATCCGGTTCGCGATGAAATGAGCCTGACGCTGGGAAGCCGGAATCTTGTTGAAATGGCTGATAAATGAAGCTTTCATACCTCCAAGACAGCCGATCTTGTTCTTCAGATCTTGGAGGACAATATCAGGCTTCGTAGCACTCATACGTTGAGTGGTGGAGAATGAGAAATTCCAGTAGATCTTACACTGATCATTCTCCACAACGGACTCGAGTTCCCCCTGGGCGTATGGCAAGACGGGCAATAGATCAACCCCATAGAAGTGCCTAAGATGGTAATATAACACTTTTAGAGCCGCATTGTGTCTCTCTATGTACCCGTAGCGTGCATATTTAGAGCATCCACTGAGAACATGTCCAAGTGTTTCTGGCTCTTGCTTGCAAGCTCGGCAGTTGGTATCGCTCACAGGTACATTCATTATGAGCTCGCGGTGAACTAAGGTGTCTATGACGCCGTCTTGACAGGCAAAAAGAAATCCCTCAGTCTTCAATCTCAATCCAGTAGACTTGAGAAACATGTTGGACAGACCCATCGAGAGCTCTTCTCTAAGTATGATGCCGTACAATTTACCATGAAGGGGCTTGTCAGCATGTTCTCTTAGTAGAAGCGTGTATTCTGCTTCCTGTATGCGACTTTTGAGCATCAGAGGTGTTAGTGATGCTAGGCCATGTGTAGTGTCGCTGGAATCAAATGGGAGGTCAAGCTCCTCTGCGGCCCTATCTGCGGCACGGTATAGAAACGCCGCAGCATTGGCGACTTCATGTTGATGTACGAGTCACATAAGGGAATCTGTGGGTTTTAGAACTGAGCAGGCTGTAGCCAGGACCGTTCTTCGATGAAGACACTCTAAGCTTAGGAAGCCTCTACCCCCTTTATCTCGAGGGAGATATATTCGAGGTAGGGAAGATCTAGGATGAAGACTTCGATGTATTGTCATCATCTTGCGTGTTGTGATGTTGCGGATTTCCCGAACATCACAAAACTTAACTTAACCATAAATTTATGAAAATACGCTTGGTTTGCATCATGAGTGAATTCGGCACTCCTTATTGTTATTTTTTAAAGATTTAATTAACTATGTTTCCTTTTTTTTTCTTTTTCTGTTTTTTGTTTTTAATATCTTTATGAGAGCCTTCGAATTTTGCGGTCTCGAGTGGTGAATCTTGAAGCTCTCCAACACCTTAGATTGCGTCATCGACTAGGATCTGTCACCAGCTCCATCCTGGCGAGGCTTCTTCTTTCTTGTGACCTTCAGCCTATTCTTCTTCTGGCTTTCTCTCCTGGATTTTAGTATCTTCTCTCTCTCTTTAGCCGTCTAAGATCCACGACATGTCCCTGGTTTAGAGGAACCAAGGCGATTACCAGCTTGATTATGGACAAACTAGGTAATTTAGCCACTTTACGGATTTTATTTTTGTATTCCTGGCTGTTGATGCCATCTCTCTTATATCTAGTTTTGGGAGTCATGGAGTCCAAAATTACACCAGCCGTTCGAAGCAAGGATTTCCGTTCTCCAATTCCCGCACAGGGGTGTATTTGGCCACCCTTGTTGGCTTCGACTTCCCAAGGACTTTACCGCTTCTCCAGAACAAGGAAAGATTCTTCGTCGATGACTTGGTTCAACGAGGTAAAGGAAGATGCAACGAAGTGAAGAAAAAGCGACAGGGCAGACCTATGGAAAGCGGGCTTGCTCGATGATCTCTCTCTTGACCGTAGCAATTAAAATTAGTCCTCTGCACAGGACACTTATTACCTCTCCCATCAATGACTGTTCATCGCGATAGCATAGCGTAGATTCGGGTATACTATTCTAGTTTGTGAGCTCGAGGTGTGAACCACGTGTTCGTCAACGATCCATTATTAGGCTGTTGTGATAAGGTAGGATCTTGATACTTCTTTATGGTTTAGCCAAGGTATTAATTTCTATCGTAACAGTTATCTTTATCTTTTTTTTTTATCATTCAACTCCTTGGCAAAATCATACCATTTTTATAACAATTTTGCTTTGTATTTTTATAATGAGCCTATAAACTATTTTTGAGGGAGTGCCGGTGTCTAAAATAATGTGCCACTATATTTCATTTGAGCTATCCCAAACATGTTAAATGAGGAAGTTTACCCTAAAAATGTATAAGTAGAGATCACTCCCCTTTCCCCTTTGACTATTGAAACCCTAATTCAGTTTTTACCTCGAAATGTTTTATATTGTTTTATATTTTTACAAGTTCAAAGTAGTTTCTCCTAAAATTGTGTAATTAGAAATCACTCCCATGCCTTTTAAGCGTATTTAATATCGCCCAGAATGTATTTTGTAAAGCAAACCTCCCTTCCCCTTTCTTGGAATAATATCCTTTTAGATCCTTCACCTAATTCTTTGTAATTTGTCAACCAATATTAGAATTTAAAAAGAAAGGGAATGTCAAAGAGTTTAAAAATTATTGAAATTTATTTTGTAGTGCTGAGAAATTTGTAATTGAAACCTCGGTTCATATCGTAATAATCCTATAACTGAGTCCCTGGAATATAATAAATCAGCTTTAATTTTATTTTGATATTGAGTTTATTCATTAAAACCCTACCCCTCTAGCAGTATCTAACCTTATTTAGAGGCTGAGCTAACCATTTCGTTTGAGTTTTAGTCACTGCTCCAGTGTTTTCTTTCGTTTTGCTTTACTTTATTTTTTTTATTCGCGTCGCTCTTCTTTCTCCTTATCGATTATTGTTCATGTCGCTTATTTGGGAATTTTACAGATTAGGAATTTTGTGGTTTGAAAATGAGAGTTCCATATTCTTGAGCTGTGAAGGACAATTTTTGAGTTATTTTGTTGCTAAGAACAAACTTGAAACTACCTTGCTGTTTGAAGCGTGTTCTGGAAATTCCAGGAATCAATTTTGTTTGGTCTGTCCCAAGAAAAGACTGGCGCCCAACTTAAAGCGAATTTTTAAGTTTTCTCTAATTAGGGCAGGTTGTATGCGGCTAATAAGGACCCCAAATTCCATCAAAAGAAAAAGCAGCGTCACAGTGTGCTTCGGTCAAGTTGCTTCAACTCATCGACATTTCATTTTACTGCACCAAACGTGTAGAGCAGTATAGGAACGGCCAGCATATTGGTCGCTTGAATCTCATTCTTTCCAGATAATTCGGAAGCGCAAATTTTTCTGACAATTTGTCGATACCTTTTTCCAAGGGCCGTTTTTAACTTACGCACATTTTGGGTTTTCGCTTGCGTTATTATAAGATATGCATATGTTTCTCAAATACCTAGATGTTGAATGGTATTTCCGCCTATGAGTTGAACATCTCGATCGTCACGCGATGATGTAGTTTCGAGTCTTCCTTGGTTTAGGGGGACGCAGGCACACTTGTCCAGTCCGAAGCTCATGCCAATCGCTTTAGAATATCTATTTGCCGCCTCGACAAGGATGTTAAGGTCCTCTTTCGAGGAAGCAAAGAGTTTAAGGTCGTAAATGTATAAAAGGTGGTTGACCTTATATTCTCATCTGTTCGGCGGGCCACATAGGTATCCAGAGATTTTGCCTCGGAGCACAATAGATAGAGGCAAGACGGAGATGCAGAAAAGTATCGGACTTAAAAGAGTCTCTTTGAAAAGACCCCGCTCTTATATGTGACATAGCTTGTAGTCACTTGTCTTTTGTCAGATGTTATGACAAATCTTGTCCGCCTCAAGAGCATACGCTCTTTTATGCATCTCACTATTTTTTGATGCACCTCCATGCACTCAAGGAGCCTAATAAGTAGCTCATGGTTCGTGTTATCGAATTTCTTGCGGTAGTCAATCCAAGCCATTTACAGATTGCGTCGATACCTGATCGAGTCCTGGGTAATACACCTGTCTATTAACAGGCTCTCCCTGCAACCTGCCAGCCCTCTCTTGCATCCACATTGTTCAACTATTACACTCCATACCGGCTCGATAGATGTTAATATCCTCTCTTTGAGGATGCCAGTGAATAGCTTGTAGCTGGTGTTCAAACAATATATGAGCCTGTAGTTCTTTGGACTTAAAAAATCTCCGGTCTTGGGGATCAATACCGTGCGTCCTTCCACTAGCCACTGCGGGACGGGTTGTTCTCCGTTTAAGAAAGTAGTAAATATACGAGCTAGATTTTGGTGCGTAGAAGCAAACTTCCTCCACCAAAAGTTGCTGATTTTATCTGGCCCTGACGCTGAAAAGTTCTTAGTTCTAGCGATAACTTTCTTCACTTCTTCAGCAGTAATTAGTGGACACTCTTCCTTTGGATCTTGTAACCTTTGCCTTCATATACTTGCTCCCAGAAGACTTGAATCTCTTTCCGACTAGGCAGATTGTTAACGGCACGTGACGCTTTATAGAACAGACGGGAAGGATGAGTAGAAAAGGTGGAATTTTCCTGAATCCACTTAACTCCCCGTTCAAGGCGCTGTTTCGCTGCTGAAAGAGATCTTATTTTTTGCGTCCAGTGCTGCTTGATGGTCAAGAGTTTACACTTGTTCAGCGTGTGATTTGCTTTCCTTAGGTTTCGAGCAAGTGCCCTAACTTTTGGAGTGAAATTTTTATTTGATGTTATGTACCTAACAACGCACTGAACATTTGATGCATGCCGTCTCGCCATTTCAATTTTGAACTGAAGCTGTGCAATACGCTCGCGAGTCTTACTCAGACGTACTGAAGTATCGTTACTTCTATTGTCGCTAAGCAGGGAGACCGCCTTCTCGTAAACTACACAGTTCAGATTCCAGAGATTAACATCTTCGGGGAGCAAATCTGGGAGAGCAGTATTAGCTTCAGCTAACTTGTCCATCCTGAGGAAGACTTTTTGGTGGATAGATCTCCTACTTCTCATGTTGGCATTATCAGCTATCTGCAAAGGTGGTCTTGCTGGAACGGGTGGAATGTTCGCTGGAGGACGTTGCTCCTTTTCTTGTTGATAAAGAGCTTCATATCCATTTTTTCGCAAGAAGGATACCTGATCTCTTAAATGCTGAGGCGTTTTATGAGCATATTCCGGGTGCATATTGACCCAACGGTCATGTAACCTCTTCGTGAATCCTCTTCGCGCCAGTGAGCTTCTTTGCCAAACAGGTAAAGAGGTTCCTCCTGAGTTGGTCAGACCATTTAAATCGATGTTCTCGCGTTTGTCCTGGGCCATTGCCTGGTCGTCGCCTCGGTTTCTTTCCTATTGCCACTCCCAACTGAACCATGGCCTCCATGCAAGAGAGGCCTATTGTGGGTGGAACTGCGCGATACTGATGTCGTAACCGCATAATTCGTTGCATTGTGGAGTTAGCCCAAAGCAACGTGGCTGCCTGCAAGAGCCAGCGCGCTCGGGCGATGGGGTCGCCACATTCCTACGCTAATTATTTTATTTTGTTTAAACTTTTTCTCGGGTGAACCCGGTTTTTCGTCATAGCCACGGACTAAGTCAAGTGACTGATAAGATGAAGATGTTATAAGTTATTTTAATACGATGTTTGAAATCATTTGCGATGATGTTGTAGGTACAAAAATAGGAGCATGGTGTAGTTTGTCGTTTATCTTTACCGCTGTTATCCTTACACAGCTGCCGTGAGTGTTGGAGGTGACAACAGTCGCCTCTGGATGTTTTCTCAGAGCTACCATGTATCACGCCATAGGTTCTTAGTCACTTGCTTCCTGATGGTCTAGGAAGTTTCTTAAAATGCAACAGGTATTTAATAAAACCCTCTTCTGAACTGCCGCCAGTACCCTACTTACTCCTAAATATTCAAGATGTTCAGTGCATCTTGCGTGCACATTGCCTGTAGCCGAAATCACAATAGGATCAATAGATGCACGTTTTACATTCCTCGATATTGCCTTTACTTCATACCTTAGCTCGCTATACTTACGAATCTTGGTTGTATAGGTTGCCTGCAAATTTCGGTTAAGCGGACAAGCAATGTCGATGATGTAGACTCTTCCACCTTTTTTCTCTCGCATCACGATGTCAGGTGTCTAAAACGGACATTGGAATGTATCTATAGAAAGGCATCCATTCTGTTAAGAGTCCTAGGTTTCGGGCAAGTTCTTGATGTATAATGCCCGCCACATCATTATGTCTGTGCGTATATTCTCTTTGAGCCATTACGCGACAACCATCAGTAATGTGCTCGATGGATTCGTTGGTATCTCCACATAATCGGCACCGGTCAAACACGTCTTGATGTAACACGTGTTTGCGATAATTTCTGGTGCTGACAACCCTATCCTGAATCGCAATGACGAATCCTTCCGTTTCTAGATACAGGACTCCCTTTCTCAACCAAATATTGGATGCCTCACTATCCACTTCATATTGATCTAACGTTTTGGGGTGTTCGCCGTGGATGGTTTTTTGTCTCCATTGCGTTTCTAATTCCTCTATGGTTTCTGCCCTAATATTCAAGGCCTCCTCTGAGGACAAATTGAAGGGCGTGTTGTCAAGATCCGCTTTACAGATGGCGCTGTAAAGCGTAACATCTCGCTTGCTGTTAAAATAGTCTCGCAACTATATCACTTGTCACTCAAACAGTTTGCTGACATCTACAATGCCCCTGCCCCCTCTATGTCGTGGTAGAACTACCCTTTCAATCGCCGAATTACTGTGGTGCATTCGGTGTTTCATGAATGATTCTGTTTAATCGTTCAAAGTCGGTTTTCGACCATTTGATGAGCCCAAAGGAGTACGTGAGGACAGGAATGGCATAGGTGTTGATTGCCCTGATCTTTTTTGCCGAGTTAAGAGAACTCTTCAGAACCCTCAGCCCTCAGCCATTGCCTCGATGTCAATTCCGAAATAGTTCTCTATCTCTGCGGTCCCTAATTCTCCTCTGGATAAATGCACTGTTCGGCATTTATCTAGTCCAAACTCCATGTCGATATCATTGGAAGACTGCTTTGTGACATCAATCACTTGCTGCAGTTTTTCGTCCGAACTAGCGTATAGCTTCAGGTCATCCATATATAGAAGATGGGTAACTTGATGACCATCCTCGTTATCATTTACTCGCAACCCATGAGACATGTTATTTAGTGTTTCACTCAGTGGGTTCAACGCTAAACAGAACCATAATGCACTGAAGGAGTCTCCTTAGAATATACCCGTCGTAATGCGTATTGATCTAGTTGTCCTTGGTTATCCATGATCAAAATACTTGATCCTTGTACCCCAAAGCATCATCGCATGACTTAGGAAGTCAATAATGCGTGGGCAAATTTTGTATACTTTTAAGACTTCAAGCAAATAGTCATGAGTTACGGAAGGAAACGCTTGCTTGTAATCAATGTATGCCATCTGCAAGTTTCTTTGATGTTTACGAGCTTGCGTCATGGCAACAACGTCTATGGTGACTAGATCTGTACTGCCTCGCGAGTTTTTACAACATCCTTTTTGTTCTTCTGTAAGGATGTCATTCTCGTCGCAGTGAGAATATACCTTATCTGCTATGATAGCTGTAACACATTTATATATTGTTGGAAGACAGGCTATCGGGTTAAATTCAGATGGATTTTGAGCGCCTGGCTTTTTAGGCAACATATACGTAGTACCCTGGAGCATAGAGCCTGGCATCAGATCTGGGTATTCGATGATCTTCTGAAAACACCTTGCCAATGCAGGATGCACACTAGTCAGGTATTTGTACCAGAAGTTGTGCACCATGTCCGGACCTGGAGCTTTCCAGTTACTTGCTTTTTTTAAAATCGCTGAAACATCTACAGCTGTGATGTTAGTCAGCTCCATTTCAGGGTTATTGCTTGCTCTTGCTTTCTCTAGTTGGAACCACGCAGTGTCCAAATTACTTTCGTTAGTTTTTCCTCAAGCAACCGACCAATAGTAAGTCATGTCTTCCAACTAAGGGACTTCGGCGTCTTGTTGGTTATTTTGCTTTGTACTCAGTTCACGATGAAACCTTCTTTCATCTGCCTGAAAGGTTCGATTTTGTGGCCTTCTTGCACTACTTTTCTTGTACCGCCGCAGTCTAGCAGTGAGAACATCAATTCTCTGCCGTTGGGAGTCTATAATCTGATCCAATATTGCTGGTGTCATTGTCTCGATATACCGAGGGGGAATGATTATAATAACATGGTGTGTCAGCTTTCTGGTTCGATTACCTTCCTTATATTGACTCAGTCGACTCACGTTGCACCTTACTTTGCTGACATCATGTCCAGCCTGATCTTCCATGGTGGATCTCGCTCCCGTCCTGGGGCAAAGGCTGCATTTATAGGCCTAGTTCTGCGGCCCAACGTTCTAACGGTTGCCACAGCTGCACAGTATACAAGAGTTTGCACCTCTTACGCATTTTGTGTTGCGTTCAAATGCATAGGTAAAACCTTGCTGTTCAGGTGTTCTATTAGTGCCCGCAGATCACTTGTGATGTTCATCTTAGGCAGTGAATGCCTTTGTGTTGGCTCTACATGCCTGAACTCTAGTAAAGCATGACCGAAAAGCCTTTCAAGGTGCTGTCGTTTTTCTGGGACTTCGCTGTTCAGATCATCGTTTATAATGTTCAGATATGGTGCTAGTGGATCCGGTGCTTGATGTTCATTATCCCTAGCACCGATGCCTTCAGCTTCAGTCAAGTCTTCGTTATCCACATCTTCCAAGGAAAGTTCATCAATAGGAAGCTGCTGTTCCACTTTTATTTCGATGGCAGCTATTTCAACAGCCGAAAGCAATCTGTGAATAGATATTGAGCGTTTTCGACCTGCTAAATTCTGCTCATTTATTCTTGTGGCTAGTTTTGGGTACTTAAGTAAGAAGAGACGATGATGTTCTCTCCTTAAACTTTGCCCACTTTTCTTCGCCAAAAAGTAAAAGCGCATCACATCTCTGTTCATATGGTATGTCCATTTTAATCGCCTCCTTGGTCTAACTGCTGTTAATTGCCGTTGTTTTTCCACGCCAAATCAAACCTGTTGTTTAATCTCTATTGCTCGATCTTCTGAGATGAGTAGATTAGTCCTGATGTCCTTCAACTTAGCGATAAGATCTCTTAGTGTGACTTTCTCCATTTGAGGATACTTTGCGGCAAATTTCGTTCTAAAATGTTGTCCTTTTTTGCGTGAGGTTTCAAAATTCGCACATTCATAATAGAGACGCATCAGTTCCTCATTCATTGTGGTATCCCACTTGATGCTCTCCCACGGTATTTCTGTTGTAGTGGTTGGCTGCAAATAGGTAACGCTAGCCAAAGCCAAAGCAGATGTTCTTGCTGGCCAGCTGTTTGATTAGTGAGATCTGCCTGACCATCTCGCAGCTCACCATCACCACCGTCCCACATGCATGTGGCTCCAGGGATGCCCCGACGATCCTCGGGTAGCGACAAGCGTTTCAAAATTTTTGAAACACTCTTCATTATCATTTATGGGTTTTGGTGTTTCTCTTAGTCACTTTCCTCTTCGTTCTTTGCCTGACTGGCATGGGAAACCCTGTCAGTAGCAATGCTACGGCCAACATAGCCGTTAAATTCATGAGAGGAAAAATCAAGCCCTACCGCGACAACAACGCGAGAGCACCTTCGGTAGAGGCTAATTATTATTCTGGTATATTGAAAAAATGAGTGATTCAGGCTTAAGATGGTTACAGCCTAATATGTCGAAGGCATTTTTTATTAGAGTTGGATTTTTGTTTGTTTGAATATTATGCACGGGGTGGTCCCGGTTATTATTATTATTATTATTATTATGAATGAGCATGAGCATTTAAGTTCCATAGTACTGAGATTATCTACAAATGATACATATTGTACTGTACCCTTGGATCTGATCCTCTCTTAAAGTATTGATTGCTGTATAGGGAATGTCTTTGAAATCATTTGGTTCACAGAAATGATTTCCTGAATGTTTCACTCTGAGGTTTGCTAGTACATCACAAACATAATTTAATTGCAACACAATGTTTGGAGTCAAAATGAATAGCAACGTAAATTACAAAAAACGACATTATTTTGGATTCAAAGCGTTGTGACTTCACCCATGTATGAACTCATTTTAATTCACGACTTCTTACTGGGATGTCGAAAAGTCGTCCTTTTTGCCATAAAACTGAACTTTCTTGACATTGAGCAGTTTCTTGCATCTCGTAAAGACCACAAGTTCAAGTGCCCAAGAGGGTGGACGATAAAACTCCCCCTTGCGGACATCCCATTCCTAACTTCGCTTTCATGTTGTAATCGTCTGCAACCGTCAATTATTTATTACTAACCGATTTGAACTTTTTTTTTAGAATTAAACAACATTAAATTTTTACTGAACTCATAAAGCGATGTAATTTTCTTCGAGGACTATTTTTAAACAATCCTACAAAAAATGATAAAACAATACTTTTTTAGCTGTTAACAGCTACAAGTCATTGGAATTAACTAT
>CAKNXH010063664.1:68140-81468 GCA_932178445.1 Andricus quercusramuli | reverse complement strand
TTTTCATCGATTGTACTTCTTTAAAATGAAACCATGTTTTAATAATTCTGTAACATTTAACATAAGTTTTTAATAGAATTAAATACAAATACCAATTTTAAATTAAAATTTTTTACAATACCACAACTGAGATAATAACACTTCCAATTGTAAACCTGCGTACCTACAACATATTATGTACTTTTCACAGATTTAATAAAACTCACTGATGAGGGCCACCATTGTGTGCCGAAACATCTGAAACAACTTAATTCGTTTCCATTCACCTGACCCTAAAGCCAACAACTTTCATCAACAATTTCCACAAAAAAAGTATAATTCCATAAAAAAATAGTACATTTATACAAAAAGATATTGATTCAAACAAAAAATCCAAAACTGAAAAGTAAAATTTTCCAACAAGAAACATTCTTTACTAAATAAAGAATAATAATTTCCTAGAGAAATAGTTGAATTGTAAACGAAAATATATGAAATATATACGAAAATATGTAACAGCTCATACTTCAACCATACAACTTTTCAATTTTAAATCAACAGCAACTTGATTTTATGAAAAAATTACATTTATACCAAACTAGATGTAATTTTAAAGCGAAAAGTATAATTTCATTAAAAATAGTACATTTATACAAAAAAATATTGATTCAAAAAAAAAAATCTAAAACAGAAAAGTAAAATTTTCAAACAAGAAACATTCTTTAATAAATAAAAAATAATAATTTCCTAGAGAAATAGTTGAATTTTTAACAAAAATAATATGAAATATATACGAAAAAATGTAACAGCGTAAAAAATAACAGTAACAAAATAACAAAAAAACTTTTCAATTTTAAGTCAAAAACAATTTAATTTTATGAAAAATTAAGTTTATAACGAAAGAGATGGAATTTTAAAACAAAAAAGACGAATCTTAAAAAATTAAAGATATTGCAGTCAATAAAGAAGAACAATTCAGCTAATTCATTTCGTGTTATACTAAACAGTTCAATTTTCAATAAAAATAATTAAATTTTAAATTAAATAAGATACATTTAAAAAAATGTAATACTTGCTATAAAAAAAATAATAAACATAAGAAAAAAAAAAGTTTATGATAAAATATATGTATTTTAAAAAAATTTAATTTTCTTCGAAAAAATTTCAATCCTAAACCCAAAAGTAACAATTAAAAAATAATTTTTTTTAATTTGCATTTAAAATGTTTTATTTTTGAAAATATATTCAGTTGAATAATACTATTGTTACAAAAAATTATACATGGTAATATTTAACTTATTACATTTTGACATATGTAAAATTATATACAAATAGAATCATGGAGAAAAGTAATTTTTTTTAACTTCGTGAAGAAATCAAGTTTTCATAAATGCAATTATTATTATTCTTTTACTATTTAACGCAAAATTTGATGAAAACGATAATTTTACATTTTTTGTATTTATTAACGATTTATCAAATGCCACGTAAAATCTTAAATAAATGCAGGAGAACCATCAGGCTACGAATAATTTACAGAATAATTAAATTAATTGTTATAAAGAAATTAGGTCAACAAATAAGCAACAAAGTTATTTGAGGCACGGAAATATTTTGTTTGAAAGAAAGTTCATATATTTCTTTTATAGCGCAACATTTCATGGTAAACATATATGAAATATTTATAATTATTATTGTTATAGAGAATTAAAGAAAATGCATTCGCAGTTTTATGCACAATTCACCACTCTTTTAATTTCATTCCTTCATATGCTGACAGAAGTTGCCAATTCCTACAATTATTTGTGAAAATATGATAGGAATTATTTTCATAAATAAATTGGATAAACAAAAGCAACGTTTTGTCATTTTCGCGCACAATCTTTGCTTCATTCACGCGAGTTTGCCTTTAAAAGAATTAAGGGAAAAGGGAAACTAAAGGAAAATTCTAAGTATTTAAAGTTGCCATCGTTTCATGAACAAAATTTATTAAAAAAAGATTTTCTTGATTTTTCGCAAGGAATATTTTTTTACGCGAGTCTGTCTCTAAATGCGTTAACGGAGAGCTCGAAAGACAGGCAATTTATAAATATTATCAATTTTCATTTTCGTAGACAAAATCGATAACCACAGTAGAAATTTTGGCATTTGCGAGAGAAATATTTTGCTTTTTGCACGAAATTAAACCAACAAATAGACATGTGATATATGAGTGCAAAATATTTTCATTAATAAAAATTGATACATTTTTATGTTTGCATTTTTAATAATTTACTTTTATAAAAAAAGATAATGAAAAAAAAGGAATTTTTAATATTAAATTAACACTTCATGGTTAAAAAGTATAATTTTTTACATTATTCTATTCGAAATAACTTAATAAACGAAGCTATATAAAAATATTTAAATTAAATTCAACTTATCTATTCACATAGATAAGTTTAATGAAGAAATAGTACATTGTGTAACAAGTGGGGTATAGTTACATATTGCACACGCGGGCGCAATATGCAACTATACCACGAGAATTGCACACACTATTTTTCATTACGAATGTGAGGAATATGCATTTTTCGTATTTTATCCGCACGAGCGAAGCGAGTGCGGAATATCGTCGGTGGAGGGCCGAGGGGTTCGGGGGGCGGAGCGCTCAGAGGAAAAACACCCCAATCAAAAAGTTAATTTCAGGTACCGATGGAGAATTGGCCGTGTTTTCACGAGACAAACGCACCTAACCTGAAACCTGCTATGGGCATATTTAAGTATGATATTTAGATCTAATACGTTTTTATTTTATTATGATTACATATAATCAATATGAATATTTATATTAATCATATCAATATTATTTGTCATTTTTTTATACTTATCTGTTGCATCCACGACACAAAACAAACTGTTTTTGACATTTTGAAGATGATAATAGCCACCCACAGCAGGTTTCAGGTTATAGGTGCGTTTGTTTCGTGAAAACACGGCGAAGCGTGCGATTTTTCTGACTAAAACACGGTGGAGCGTGCGATATTTCTTCTAAAACACGGAGCAGCGTGCGATCATTGTAGAACGCACGCTATTCGCACGGCATGCGCAATATGCCACAATGCGCACGGAAAACAGATGTGAAATATGGCATACTCCGTGCATGCGTGATAATGAATCATTTTTAAAAGTGTCTACAAAATATTGTACAAAAAAATCTACAAAAGATTATAAATTATATAAAATATTTAATTATTTTTAGCATTTCGTATGCAATTCTTGCATCGGAAATCACTGCTATACGCTTTTATAATTAAATGTTGATGCAATATGAAAAAAAAAATTATTTATAACATTTTTTTATGGAAGTAAAGATTTTTTATTGCAAACGTATACATTTGATATTTTATATGAAATGTGTTTAAAAAAAAAGCAACTGTTATTAATTAACAATGTTCTGTACTGAAACATATCAGATAAGTGATTTTGAAGCTGAAGTGTGTGAAAAAATATTCCTGCGCGAAAAAAAAAACAAATGTGTAAAAAAGTTATTCACTTCTAATTGAAAATAAAAATTATAAATCAGATAAAAAATTAAGGATGTACAATTTTTTAATGCTACATTCATTTTTCGGAACACTGTGCGGCGTTATACTTGGATTATTTTTCAATTTGTAGATTATATATTCAACATAAAAAATAAGATATTAAACTTATGCAATTTAGATAGATTATTAAAATATTTACTACAAAAATATAAAGATACCTCTAATAACGTTTAATATGAAATGAAATGTGCTTAAATATTCCATTATCATTATGTTTAATTTACAATTACGTTCTACTGATTTAATTTATAGTAGATTCAATGCTTTTATAATACAATCGTTTTTTTTTATCTTTTCAGGTAAAGAAAAAGCGGTTTTTATAAAATGAACAGATATCATTACAAGAGAAATTCGGATTAAAGAGCAAGGTCAACGATTCATAATTTAAAATTAAGAAAAGAAATATAATTTCATGTGATTTCAAAAGAATACAATTGATAATTTTGTGTAAATAATATTGAATTCATTTTATTTTAAAGTCAACAACATTAATTTCATATTTACCATTCTTAAAATGATAATTTGAATAGAAGAATAAAAAGGTAATACAATATATATTATAAGGTAATACCAACACATATATTTTTACCAGATACCATTCAGTTACTAGATACCATGCATCAAGATACCAAAAATATTATATAAGACACCATAACGATAACATAAGATACCAAAACTAGAATAGAAAATACCTACAGACAACAATAAATATAGTAATACATCTATTAATAACAAAATAAATAAAGTAATACATTCATTACCACGTACGAATTGCATTTCTTGGATTAATTTTTTAATACAAAAATGCCAAAAAGAAAATGGCAAGTTAGATGGAAATTAGTAATATTAGAATTAATTAACAACCTCATGATTTTTTGATTAGCTCGCGCGCCCCAAACCACAGGTGCCGCGCGCCAATCCCGACCGAGCGATTTCTCTGAGTGGTTTGCACCCTACGCCACGGGAACGGCGCACCAATCACGAACCAGGAATTCGCGCGCCAACTTACGAATTCAGAAAATTTCGTATTTATAATTAAATTAACATTACTAAATAATATTAATGTTAATAATATTAATTATATTATAATATTCTTAACTTATATTATATATAGTATATAGATTATATATATTAGTCTACATATAACCTATATATATAATATATGTATACCGACGATATTATAATAAAATTAATCAATAATTATATCTATTAATGAGTATGATGTTTAGTATTTAGAATTAAATTAACATTAATAAACATTACTAATCTTAATAATAATTATATTATAATATTATCAATTTGTACTATATATAATATATAGATTATATGTATTAATCTACATATAAACTATATATACGATATATGTATACCTACGATATTATAATAAATTTAATTTCAATATTAAATAGTTATACTTATTGAACATCGATTTAATATTCATTAATATTAGTAATACAACTTATCTTAGAACTATGTAACCGTAGATTCCGTATTGGCTCGCGCGCCCCGCGCTACGGGTACTGCGCACCAATCACGAACCAGGAATTCGCGCGCCAACTTACGAATTCGAAAACTGCGTATTTATAATTAATTTAACATTAATAAATAATATTATTGTTAATAACATTAATTATATTATAATATTATTGTTAATAACATTAATTATATTATAATATTATTAACTTATATTATATATAGTATATAGATTATATGTATCAGTCTACCTATAACCTATGTATATAATATATGTATAACGACGACATTATAATAAAATTAATCAGTAATTATATCTATTGATGAGTATGATATTTAATATTTAGAATTAAATTAACATTAATAAACATTATTATTGTTAATAATAATTATATTATAATATTATCAATTTGTAGGTTTGATTCGTAATGGTGTTAAAGCGATGTTTTTTTGTCTGAGTAATATAAGTTTATAAATAATATATGAAGATGGTTAAGAATTGACATACTTCAGACCAAAAGTAGATTAAGATGTTAAAAATCCTTTATTGTCTACTGCCAACGTTTCGAAAACTTGTGTCGTTTTCCTCTTCAGGACGTACATTAAATTTCAAATTTCGTCATCTTGGTCAATATTTATAAAATAAAAATCCTCTTCCTCATCTTATCACTATAAATATGAAAAAATATATTACTTATTATAACTAACATTTGAATAAAAAACATTTTTTTAGGTTAGATATTTTAAATTTGAAAAATTTACTTGTTGGAGCTTCATTTTTTACAAAAAAATTTTTTGTGTAATTCTTTTGAAAGAATTAAATTTGTTTAAAAAACATTTATACTTGTTTAAAAAATGTTAATAATCAGGTTAACTTAGATTAAGTAGTCAGAGATTCCCCAACTTTTCTGCTCCACTTTTGCAAAGAGTAAATTAAGAAAGAGAGGAAGAGAATTCTTAACAAGGATAGAAATCAGCAATGACGTATCAACGATTTATAACATAAGATACTATAGTTTCTACGTAAATCTAATGACAATATTGAAAATTGAAAGAGTTCTAAATTTAAACATTATTGACCACCTAATACATTGTTTTGAAATTTAAATTATTGCTATTGCTAATCAGTTGAATGTATAAACATATAATGTGATGAAAAATAAAAAAAAAATTTATAAATTTTTTATTTGAAAAAAAATATAAAAATTCATCAATTTAGAATTTTAAAAGAATTTAAATTTTTTTAAATTAGAGAATCCAAAATTATATTGTATATTGGACTATAATTATTAAGATCTGAAATTATATTCAAACAATTATTGCTGTTTTTCTTTATAAAAAACATTTCTGCTATTAATCTTTTAAATTCATTAGGTTCATGATGTAAAACAAAAACATTATACCAATCAATCGAATTTTATATACTACATCAGTAAGTTGCAAATTGTCTAATAAATCTTTTCCTAATTTTATGAATCTATCAAGTTTAGAGTCACTTCCAAAATTTGTTGTAATATTAAAATCATTTAAAATTCTTTTAATTTCAAAAGATATTTGACCATGATAAGAAATTGATACTATTGGTTTAAATTTTGAATTTCTAACTATTTTTATATTATTTTGGTTGGATAAGGAATCTTTAATTGTTTTAATTTTATTATTAATATGTGTTTGAACAAATTCCGTTGGGTAATTATTTAAATATAAAGTTTTTTTCATAAATTCTATATTACAACTGTGAAATGATTTATCTGATAATTTTAAAGCTGTATCAATAAGATTTTTTAGTATCGAAATTTAATGTTGTATTGGATGGTTTGACAGAAAATTTAAATATCTACCAGAATAAGTATTTTTACCAAACCAATCAGTGATGATATTACCTGTATCAGTTTTTATAACTTTAATATTTAAAAACGAAATAGAATTATTACTTTCCAATTATTATTACAATAATAATAATAATAAATAATTATTACATCCAAGGCTTAAATTTACACATGAAATTGGAAAGTAAGTACCACCAACAATTCATCTTTCGAGGCCTATATTGCTGAAGCTGAACAAAATCCTAAAAGGTGCTGGAAAGTGATAAAATCTCTTCGCAACCGGAAATCTCACCTCCCATCTCTTGTCAAAAACGACCAAACCTTCTCCCTTGATGAGGACAAAGCGAATATTTTTGCAGACTCCTTAAAAAATCAATGTTCCCCCTTCCCTAGCCTCGACAAATTCACGTCCTTTCACGACCACATCTCTAAGACTGCACATGACTTCACTGTGACAGACAAAGACTTCCTTCCTACCTCTCCTAAAGAAATCATCGACACAATCCGCTCCCTCCGGAACAGAAAAGCCCCCGGTATTGACACTATCAGTAACGGAGTCCTAAAAATCCTTCCTTGCAAACATCTTGTAGCTATTTGCACTATTATTAACGCAATGATGCGGTTTCATTACTTTCCTTCTGCCTGGAAGGAGGCCACAGTTATCTTTCTTCCTAAACCCGGCAAACCTCTCAGCTCAGCTTCTAGCTTTCGCCCCATCAGCCTACTCTGTTGTTCTCTTAGCAAAGTAGCTGAAAGCATCATTCTCACTCGTTTCGACGACTTTGTTTCACGAAACAATATCCTACCTGACTTCCAGCACGGGTTCCGCAAACGTCATGGAACAGCACATCAACTTCTTCGTGTTTCTGAATACATTGCCGATAATCTCAACAAAGGTAGACACACGTCCATGCTTCTTCTGGACTGTAAACAAGCTTTTGACAGTGTTTGGCACGACGGTCTTATCTTTAAACTCATTCATTTAAAATTTCCTCACTACCTTATCGGATTAATTAAATCCTACCTGACCAACAGAAGTATTAGAGCTCGCGTTAGAAAATCCTTATCTGAACCTCAACCTATCACTTCCGGTGTCCCTCAAGGCTCAAAACTCTCTCCCTCTCTCTTCAACGTCCACTGTTATGACATTCCTGTCGACGAAAAAGTTCTCACAGCTCAATACGCTGATGATGTTGCTTTTCTTCATTCTTCTAAGGTTATCAAACAATGTTCCTCTCGTTTAAACAGATTTACTCCAATTGTTCTCGATTGGTACTCCAGATGGAGATTTGAGATTAACAAAACTAAATCTGAAGCAGTCTTCTTTTCTCGCCGCGTTCGCACGCCTCCTAAACTCCTCGTCAACTCTCTTCCGATCGAATGGAGCAACTCTGCAAAATACCTAGGCGTCATTTTTGACAAGAGACTCACCTGGTCCCAACAAATAACCGCTACCCGCAATAAAGCCTTTGGAGCTTTTACAGCGCTCAAACCTTTCTTTAATAATTATACCGTATCCCAGGCCACCAAAGCACGTGCCTTTAACGCAATAATTAGAAGCATTTGTACTTACGCGATTCCTATCTGGCGATCTGCATCCCCAAACCGCCTGTCTAAGCTCCAAGGGACTTATATGCGCCTCCTTCGCTCCTCATTGAATATTCCCTGGTACATCCGCAACACACAAATCCTTGCAGAATCCAAACTTCCTTCCATCTCATTAGCTGCTCAAGCATACGCCGCAAACCTTCGTCTTTCAGTGCAAAGTCACCCAAACCCCAGCATCAACTCACTCGCAAATTATGCGAGTAAAACTTCTGACCGGTTCAGAAGGCCGTGTCTTCTCGTCTCATCGCAATCTTATCCATCTTTTCTTTCTCCGTGTTTCGCTTCTAGCGCGAGAGTCCTTGCTGTTCAATTGTCTTGGACCACCATTCTCCACTCTTCTCATCTTTGGTTTATAACCTCAAGGTTGGTAACCAGCGAGGAGGGGTTTTAGTCGGTAGGCGCACTTTGGGAATCCGACACTACCCTTCAGTGGGTGTCTTTTGAAGATTCCCCCTCCTCGACCTTTTCAAAAAAAAAAAAAAGAAAACCTACGGCAAATCATCATAAGCTGTGCCAGCAAAGTACCCATCACAAAAGATGGAAGAAGACGTTGTAAGCAACTTCTCTACAGTTACCTCCAGGAGCAAGAAGCGCAAGCTGTCCAGGAGTGAAGGACATTCCAGCAGCGCCTCGTCCGACAGATTGTCCGCTATGTCCATCAATGGAAGCAGTAAGACATCAAAGACATCTATCATAAGTATACCATTGAGCAATAAATTTTCGCCATCGGCAAATACTCAAGCCAAACCCCCGCTCCCTAGTAAAAATGTCCATTCTCCGGGTAATACCAAGATGCCTCCCATAAGCGTCATTATCGACGAACTTAATCACCCTTACGCGGGATTGCACAGTATTTGCAAGACCCACTGCGAATGCTCTCCAGTAATCTACAAAAAGCGGAACGGAGTCTACGCAGTCCATATCTCTTATGAAAAAGACTACCGCGCGGTTCTCAAAGCCCTAGATGATCAGGGCTTTGAATATTATCTATATAAAAGCTCGGATTCACCTACACCAATCAAACTCGTGATTAGAAATGTCCCCTCTTCCTATCCTGACGACGCAGTTATCTCTGAACTCAAAGAACTCGGCTTCAACATCATTTCATGTAGTAGGATGCGAAATTCCGTAACAAAAAACCCACTCCCTATGATCATGATCTCGGTCCCCAACGTTCAAAAGTCCACTGAGCTTTTAGAACTCAAAGTTCTTGCCTTCATTCGCGTTAGCGTAGAACCATACCGAAAACCAGAAAAGCCTCAGCAATGCTTCCACTGTCAACGATTCGACCACGTGTCAGACAAATGTCATACCAGCTCAAGGTGCGTTAAATGTGGGAAAGCACACATATCTTCTGAGTGCAAAAAATCCCAACAATTACCAGCCACCTGTGCTAACTGCTGTGGCAATCATACAGCAAATTACAAAGGCTGCCCTGAGTACAAAAAAGCGGCCCAAAAATTCACTGCCAGGAACACCCGAAAAACCTCACCGAAATCCTAAAATAATAAAAACACTCAGAAAATAATTTCAAAGCTAACACCTGTCAATCAAGCACCTAAGATCCAGATCCCAACGCACACAACCACAATCACAAGAACTGTCACAGAAATGAACCCAGAGGCTCCTCAAAAATCATGTCTTCATCAAAATAAAAAATCATATAGCAATGCCGTCAAAAATACACAATCTCATAAACCACTCGCTACGAAACGACCAGTTACACAACCACTCCCTGCTCCTCAGCCGAATATCATTGAATCGCATGCAAATACTTGCCAGAATGCACGAGCAAACCTGGCAATCCTGATAAATGAAGCTCTCTCTCTCTCTCTCAGCAAGTATCATGTGCGGCTCTCTCACACTTCCCGAAGCCATCACCCGCACCTCTCAGATCATCAAACAAATATTAAATCTTGCAATGGAAAATGGCCAGTTCAAAAACTAATCTTTCTCTAAAAATAATCTTCTGGAACGCATGCGGTGTCACTCAGAAGAAACATGAATTAGCAAGCTTCCTTTATAAGAACGACATTTCAATTTGTCTTTTAAGCGAAACCCTTATAAAGAAACGACCACTCAAAATCCAGGGCTATAACACCTATGATAATAACACTAATCGAGGAACGGCAATCCTTATCAAAAGAAATATCCAACACAATGAATATCCAATCCCAGACCTTAAAACACTAGAAGCAACTGCAATTAAAATTAAAATTCACGGAAAACCTTACGCTATAGTATCAGCTTATCAAACACCCTCCAAACCATCAGTAAAAGAAGACTATAGAAAACTCATTAGAATCGCTCCGTCAGTAATAATAGCTGGAGATTTCAACGCTAAGCATACCTCGTGGAATAGTAGATGCATTAACAAAAAAGGTAAAGAATTATTTGAACTCGTCATACAGAAAAACTTGGATGTCGTAGCCCCTGAAACACACACATATTTTCCACACAACACTAAATTCAAATCTGATCTGATCGACATAGCGATAGTTAAAAACAACTCTTTCCACATTGACGCTTACGCACTAGATGAACTAGACTCAGACCATAAACCAGTACTCTTAAATATAGACCAGGACTGCGACAAAATACCTAATGAACCGCGATACAACTTCAAGAAAGCTGATTGGCCTAAATTTTTCAATTACTTAGAACAGAATGCAGTCAGAAACATTACACTAAACAGCATAAACGAAATTGACACCGCGATAAATAAGCTTACACACGATATAAAAACCGCTGTAGACACTTCAGTACCCAAGACTACACTCAAGAAACACGAAATTCCCTTGAGTCCCGAAATATTAGACCTGATAACAACTAAAAATAAACTCCTACAGAAACATCGTAAAAATAAAAGCTGTATCCTTAAGAAAGTAATTAATTATCTTCGCAGAACGATTGAAGCCAAAACCCTTGAGCATAGATGCACTAACTGGAATACAATTGTTTCCAAACTTCAAATCAAAGATAATTCTATCTGGCGCATGACCGCAGCACTCACAAAGCCCCACACTTCCATCCCTCCGCTGCAGAAGCCCGATCTCACATTTGCACTTAACGAAAGTGATAAAGCAAACCTTCTTGCCTCTACTTACGAAACACAATTTTCACCTCACGAATGCCCCTTGGGACCAGTCCACCTATTAAAGATTGAAAAAGAAGTCGATGACTTCCTGGAAGCCACTGATAAAAAACAAATAAAAATGACTAGTCCCATAGAAATTTCCAAGTGCATTAGAGCAACAAAAAGTAATAAAGCACCAGGACCAGATTCTATATCAAATTCGATTCTCAAAAAACTGCCGAACTCCTGTCTTATTACACTCGCCAATATATACAATGCATGCTTCAAATTCGATTATTTTCCAAATATCTGGAAAATGGCCAACATCCTTGTCTTCCAGAAGAAGGGGAAAACTCCCAGTTCACCAAGTAGCTATAGACCCATTAGCCTTCTAAATACAATGAGTAAGATTTTCGAGAAAATTATACTCAATAGAATAAACAAACATCTAGAGAAAAACGACATCCTGAGATCAGAACAGTTCGGTTTTAGAAAAGAACACTTTTTCTCGATGTCGAAAAAGCTTTTGACAGTGTCTGGCACAAAGGACTACTCAAGAAATTAATTGATTACAAATTTCCAAGTAGAATCATCCACCTCCTACACTCCTACCTTAGAAACAGGAAATTCAGAGTAAAAATCAATAATAAACTCTCGGACGAGTTTTACATTCGAGCAGGTGTCCCCCAGGGCAGTATAATGGGCCCAGTTCTTTTTATCATCTACATAAACGACATGCCTACAATACCCAGAGTCTTTTTGGGAATATATGCAGACGACACGGTCCTATATGTAAACTCAAGATGTAACAAAAATATCGTAAAATATCTTAATTCAGCTCTCCAGGTCATTGAGAACTGGTGCCTTCTGTGGAGAATTAAAATCAATACCGCGAAATGTGAATCAGTTCTTTTCACCGTCAAAAAAGCACCTATTCCTGAACCACCTCAAATGTTTGGGCATCCAATTAATTGGAAGAAATCAGTTAAATATCTCGGTCAGAACTTACAAAAAAACGGAAAATTTAATTTGCATATAAAAGATGTAAGGGGAAAAGCCATGGGGATCACCTCTCGTCTCCACCCGATCATAAATCGAAACTCGAGCATAAAACCTGACTACGGAATCCTGATTTACAAAACTTTTATAAGACCCATACTTGCATATGCATGTACAATATGGGGAGGAACCTCAAAATCTAACATCAAACAAATCCAGATAATTCAGAATAAGTTTCTCCGGTGTATCACGAAGACCCCAAAGTGCACTAAAAGCGCCCTACTGCACAAAGAATTCAAATTGCCAACAATTTCAGAGTACATTCAGGACACTGCCAAGAGTTTTTATGAAAGATCAGCCAAATCCAAGCATGTTCATATCTCGTCTCTAGGAGATTATAATTTCGACCCCCTGCGTAGACACGCAAAACCTAAAGACTTCCTCCTGAAATAAGTCGCTCTACTTCTGCACACCTTCCATCTTCATCTGCGTACCATCAACCCTCACTCTTCCCTTTCCCACTACCAACATTGAATTCATTAGTAACTAAGTAGCTTTAAGTATTTCAGATCTTCGTGGATTTTTTGCCCGCTTGCGGGCTTTTTTGCCGCATACTAACCGTCATTTCTCTGTTCTAGCCACCATTCTTCTACTAACCCGATCGTGTAACACTGCCAATATGGGTAACGCACATCAACACCTCCTTTCCGATCCTTTCAACTTCCTGCACGCAGGGGAGACCACTTTCCTGCTGGTGGCCGTCGTCGCGGCGAAGCC
>CAKNXH010063664.1:0-68040 GCA_932178445.1 Andricus quercusramuli | reverse complement strand
GAGCGTGGCTCGGTCTCACTGGAGGGGGGCGATGGCGCGGGCCCCCCGCCCCCCCTTTTTTTTTAGAAAACCTACGTGACTACAGTCTGGATCGATTGAAGCGCTCCCCCTATCGTGTTGCTTTTAAATAGGCGATTTCGATTGGATTCTGACATCGATTGAGATTGATGGATTTTCATTGATCAGCCGCATTGAATTTACTACCAAAATAGTAATCAGCCCTTTTCAGGGCCTCTAAATTCATTTTACGAAGGATTCTTGTTTTTTGTCAAAAACATGGTCTTCTCCATATAGTGCTCAAGTTTTAATAGATTGTTTGATGCTCATGACAGATTGATAGATTCTGGTCTATCAGACGCATCAAATTGATCACTCAACAATTTTGCGCTCTGTGACACTCATGTCACAGAGCTCAAACCCAGTTCCCTATCCAGCAGGAAGTAGCAGTGCCAGCGAAGTAACCGCCGTTAAAATGGAGGAAGACAACGACAGCAACTTCTCCGTAGTCTCTTGTAGGAGCAAGAAGCGTAAACTCTCCAAGCTGTCGTATAACACTTCTTCCAGCACCAGCAATGGCCAATCATCGGCCACCAGTTCCACTCAAGGAAGTATTAAGACGTCAAAAACGTCAATCGTGAGTATGCACATAGCTAATTCACAAAAATCTAAATCAAGTACAGTTAGTACCAATAAAGACGCTAAATCGGGCACTAAACCGCTAAATATACGTACCGAAACAGGTACAGCACCGGGAAAAATAACCCCAATTAATGTAATTGTGGACGAGGCTAATCACCCCTACACAGTTCTCCATAAACTCTTGAAAGAGTCCACCGAATTCAAACCCATAGTTTATAACATCGGCCCCGATGTTTATTCAGTTCGCGTGTCTTATATCGAAGACAACCGTAAAATTATCACTAATCTAGAGAAGCAAGGCTTCCAATATTATCTTCATAAAAACATTAACTTGCCTCCTATCAAGCTCGTCATTAGGAATATCCCCACTGCCAACCCAGAAGATTTAGTTCTCTCTGAACTTGAAGAGGAAGGATTCACAATTACGTCGGTCGCTCGCATGAGAAACCGACAAACTAAAAAAGCCTTACCAATGCTTCTGGTAACGGTACCGAATACCCCTCAAGCCAAAGAGCTCAAGCCACTCCACGTTGTGTGAAGTGCGGGGACGCGCCTCTGAGTCTCACATGCACAAAAGATCGTAAATCGCCGGCCACCTGCGCTAACTGTGCTGGAGACCACACCACGAATTACAGGGGCTGCTCTGCCTTTAAAGAAGCCTCCAGAAAAACCACTAATGTATGTATGCATGTATGTATGTATACCATCAAGCCATTTCCCTTTCGGGGTAGACGTGACACTACCCGATTGGGGTAGCGTTTCTAGGTGGATAGTTTCTTGTAGTAAATAACTACAAGTATGGGCTCACCACACTCACGACACGCCAACAGCACGCAATTAGTAGTATTCCCGAACGGTCACCCATCCAAGTACTAACCGCGCCCAACACTGCTTAACTTCAGTGATCTAACGAGAACTGGTTTTTTCAGCGTGGTATGGCTAATAATAAACAAAAATCTCATAATTCTCAAAAAGAAACTGTTCCCTCTAAACCAGCTGCACAGTTTGCACCAAGAGACAATTCGGCACATATAAATACCCCCGTAGCCAGTGTCCCGCTATCGAAAAAATTACCGCTCTACAGCGCTGCCGTCGCCTCTACATCAAAAACATGTACAATAAAATCTAAAACTACACAGCCATCCAAAATACCAAAACCCAGTAATAATAATCGAGCTAAAGCTCCAACCGGCGCGACAATTCCCATTCCACAGAATAAAATCATTCCAGAAATCGTACCCAATAAAAGTTCACCTACTCGGGATATCAAAATAAATCTAGTGAACCTCTTAAGAAGAGCTACAATCTTAACCACCGATATAATGGGGGGGAAAAATTAACATTACGCAAGCTATGAATTCAACCGCCGAGATTTTAAGTAATATACTTTCAATCGCTATAGAAAATGGTCACCTTCCATAATAACACACTAAAAATAATTTTTTGGAATGCTCAGGGTATCCTTAAAAAAAGACATGAATTAGGTACATACCTCTACAAGAATAACTTTACCATTTGCTTGCTCATTGAAACTCTACTACGCGAATCCCTACGCGTTAATCTAGTTCGTGGCTATAAATTATACAGACATAACACTAACAGAGGTACCGCGATTTTAATTCAAGAAAATATCGACCACCACGAACTAAAAATCTTGAACTTGAAGCCCTCGAAGCTACTGCTATACAAATAAAAATACACGGGAAACCATATGCCATAGTATCGCTCTATCAGAGTCCCTCTCGCGAATTTATGAAAAAGGATTACAGAAAAATATTCCAACTTGCACCCGTGGTAATTGCGGTAGGGGACCTAAATGCAAAACACTTAGCTTGGAATAGCAGAACAACTAACAAAATCGGAAAACAATTGTTTGAATTCATAAACGACCAGTATCTGTCTTTCGCCGCACCCGACTCCCATACCTTTTTCCCTTACAACACCAAACATAAATCTGACCTTATTGACTTTGCAATTTCCAAAAATAACTTCTACAATCACGACACTCTCACCATTGATGAATTAGACTCAGATCATCGACCAGTTCTTCTAGGCCTTTTCACTAACTGTGAAAAAGCCCCGGTCGCGCCTCGCTATAATTTTGCAAAAGCAAATTGGCAAAAATTCAACTTGACCCTAGAAACACATGTTAATTTTGAACCCTCAATAGCAAGCACTAATCACATTGACGAGGCCATAGCTAATCTCACCTCTAGCATAAAAACTGCTATCCACACTTCAGTTCCCCAGACTACCACTAACAAATTCGATCCACCTCTCAGTCCCGAAATTGAAGACCTTCTCCAAACTCGCAATAAACTATGCCGAAAACATCAAAAAACTAAAAACTGTATACTTACAAACATCATTAACCACCTTCGGAAAACTATAGCAATTAAAGTTCAAGATCACAAATGCAAACATTGAAATAAAGAAGTCAGTAAACTTCAAATTAAAGATAACTCTATATATCGTATGACTAAAGCCCTAACGAAGCCGCGAACTAATATTCCCCCTTTCAAAAAAACAGATCAAACGTTTGCGCTTTCTCCTACTGATAAAGCGAATCTCCTAGCAGCAAATTATGAAAGTAACTTCGCCCCACACGACGAGCCATCCGACCCTCAACACATTGCTGAATGTGAACAAATTGTCTCCGATTTTCTTAAAATCCCCAGTACCGATAATTTCAAGAAAATAACCCATAAACAACTAATAAAACAAATTAAAACTACTAAAAACAACAAAGCACCCGGTCCTGATTCAATCTCAAACTTAGTCCTCAAAAAACTTCCGATCTCGTGTCTTACTTTCCTCGTCACTATCTTCAATGCTTGTATTCAACTAACATAAGCTACTTTCCTAATTCATGGAAAATAGCTCACATTTTAGTTTTTCAGAATAAAGGCAAGGACCCATATCATCCAACCAGCTACAGGCCCATTAGTCTTCTCAATACAATGAGTACAATTTTTGAAAAAATAATACTCACTCGCGTAAACTATCACCTCGAGGAAAACAGCATCCTCAAACCGCAACAATACGGTTTTAGAAAAGGTCACTCTACGCAGCACATGATGCTTAAGCTTACCGAAGCCATTTGCTTAAATTTCAATCGAAGAAAACATACAGGAGCTGTTTTCCTCGATGTAGAAAAAGCCTTTGATAGTGTCTGGCATGTAGGACTGCTCAGAAAACTAATAAATTACAATTTGCCAAGAGGGCTTTTCCATTTCATACATTCTTATCTCTCCAACAAAAAATTCCCAGTCAAAATAGGCCAGACACTTTCAAAAGAGAGACACATCCGGGCGGGTGTGCCCCAAGGCAGTATACTAGGACCGGTATTCTTTATTATCTACGTTGACGACATCCCTCAGGTCCCTGAAGTTACAATTGGATTGCATGCTGACGAGACCGCACTATTCACTTCTTCTTGGTCAGTTCCGAAAATCTTAAAATTACTTAACAAAGCACTTGAAATCATTGAGGCATGGGCTAAGCTTTGGAGAATAAAAATTAATGTAGCAAAGTCAGAATCAATCCTTTTCTCAGTCAGAAGGCCTGCTAAAATAGATCCACCATAAATGTTTAATGAACCAATAGAATGGAAACTTTCCGTAAAATACCTAGGGGGTAAACTTCATAAACGACTTAATTGGAAGCAGCATATCCATGAAACTAAAGGGAAAGCTCTCGGGGTTATCTCGCGTTTAAATCCTATTGTTAACAGACACTCGAGTCTAAAACCTGAATATGGTATCCTGATTTACAAAATGTTTATTCGACCTACGCCTGTAAAATTTGGGGAGGTGCGTCTAAAAGTAACATCAATCACATCCAGATCATACAAAATAAATTCCTCAGACGTATCACAAAAACTCCTAGATATTGGGATCCTGTTTGAGCGTACTTTAATATAGTAATTTCATCTTACATTTAATATGAATATGGGTGAAGCAGTGTACGAAGATTGACACCTGTGTTTACTTGGAGCTAATCAATAATTTAATTTTAGACTGATATACGTTGTCAAATGAGGATTGTCTGAATCATCGAAAGTTCCTTCTACCGCGTTAGATTTGCGTAAGGCGAGTCAGTCGCACGATCGCCCTTTGATGCGAACGTTGTAATTCGGAATTTAATAATATCTGAACGCGACTCTTATCAAACTGTATTTTGTTTCTTTTCTCATTAAAGTCATAGTTATATTGTTACTACATTGCCTTTCTTTTATTAGTGCACCGTCCAGCCATTGCAAAGTGATTCTGCGGTCGACCTAAACAAATTAAGAATCTGACTCATATCTTTCTCCCATTGAAGAGAAAATAAATTTGTCAAAATTGCATTGTCAAGTAAAAATTGGAGTCGGTTCTAAACATTTTTGGTCCTTCGAGGTCGGATTTTATAATTGAATTGTGACATTTAGTTTGGATTAAACGGTGCTTATCAAAGTGACAATAAAAGTGCAAAATGTTGAGATGAAAAAATTATTTCCTCAATTCCATTTACGTTAAACAGTGTTGTTCACACTTGGAATTTGTGGACTTTGAACAATTGTGAGCTATTAAAACGTGATTTAATTGTGGATCAGATATTAACCTTTTACTATGGCAGATCTTGATTCACTATTTGAGGAACAAGTTCAGTATATGGATGCAGTTAATCGTGCTCTAATAAACTTTAAAAAATTAGCTAAGATAAATGTAACTCCAGTTAAAATTCAAGGACGTCTTGATGAATTAAAGAAACTCTGGTCATCGATCTCCAAGACTCATATGCAAATTGACAACACTGCTACACCTGAGGAACACGAAACGAAGCTTTACTTCCAAAAGGATTTTTTCACTCAATCGGAAACTAAATATTACGAGGCTCTGGACCAGATGAATGACTCCTATGGTGAACTTACTGGATTAAATAGAGTATTAACGACAACATCTAAAGATGACCTAAATCATCAAAATGTATCTAATGTAAGTAACACGATGTATACTTTGGATCATCTTCCAAAAATTGAAATACCTAAATTTACAGGCGGCTTGGTTGATTGGGAAAATTTTAAAGACCATTTTGAAGCTATTATCATTAAGCGAGAATCATTAACTGATGCTCAAAGATTACACTATTTAAAAGTTAATTTAATTGGTAATGCTGCTCTAATTTTACAAAATATCAAAGTCACAGAATCGAATTTTGAAAGTGCTTGGCAATTAGTAGTCGATGAATTCGATAATAAACGTCGCCTCGTTCATGCGCATTTACAATGTATGGCTGATATTCCAGTAATGAAAAATGAATCTTATAATGAGCTTAAACACTTACGTGATACACTGAATTTATGTGTAACAGCATTACGTAATCTGGGTCGACCAGTTGATTCTTGGGATGATTTATTAGTTTTTTATACTGTACAAAAATTTAGTACACGATCGCGCCAAGAATGGCATGAGACATTAGGTGCAACATCTGAATGCCCTACATTTAAAGAATTAATAACGTTTATAACTTCTCGAATTCGCATTTTAGAAGCTTCTAATGTTCAATCAAGTTTGAATAATAATACTCTCTCTTCTCGTAAATCAAAAACATTTCGTGATGCGAATATAAAATCCCACGTTTCAACTGAGTCCCCAAATCAATGTTCTTTGTGTCAAGAAAATCATAAACTGTACCAATGTAGTCAGTTTCGAGAGTGCTCGGCAGAAGAAAGACTATCCAAAGTTAAGGATTAGTCCTAGTAAATATCGTTGTTCTAAGTGTAGACGGTTACATCATACTTTGCTTCACCTTTCACAAGGATATAATTCGAGCAATATAAACAATAAGGTAGTATCAGAAAATGATACCTCAAATCCGTCTAGCAGTAACCTATCTGTAAATAACGCTAACACTTCGAATATGAATAATATTGAAAGCGTTAATTCTAAGGCTATGTTAGCGACAGCACAGGTATTATTAAAAACATATGATGGACGCTCTCATAAAGTTCGTGCCTTGGTTGATACCGGTTCACAAGCTACATTTATTAAAGAATCTCTTGTTCAGCTTTTACGATTGTCTCGTCGAAAGGTTGACGTTCACGTTGAGGGAATGGGTGAAATTGTAATGGGCAAAACTAAAAGCACAGTTTCTCTAAAAATAGAATCAGCTTATACAAAGGGACCAAATGTTCCTATAAACGCGTATGTATTTAAAAAATTATCTGCCTATAAACCAATGAGCACTAATAATTTGAAATTTTATGTACATCTGAAAGATTTGAAATTTGCAGATAAGGATTTGTTTAATGCTGACATACCGATTCATCTGGTAATTGGGGCTGATTATTACGCAGACATTATTCTGGAAGGTTTAAAGAAAGGCCCCCCAGGAACCCCTATCGCTCAGAATACGATTTTTGGTTGGATAATTCTGGGGCGTACTTCCCTTCCGATAAATAATCTCGTTTCTACTATGGCAGTTCACCATTGTAGTATAAGTCCACAAGTGGACGAACTTTTGCAACGCTTTTGGAAAGTCGAAGAAATACCAAATAAGACTCACTTAACTCCTGAAGAAGAGAAATGCGAGGCACATTTTGTCTCCACTCATTCTAGGACAGAGTCCGGTCAATATGTCGTGCGATTAACCTTTAAAGACGGGCCACCTTTAGATATAGGGGCCTCATATTCTAGAGTATTGTTTCTCTATAACAAACTCGAACGTCGACTATCGAATAATCCAATTATAAGCAAAGCATATAATGAGTCTTTAACTGAATATGAGCAATTAAAACACATGGAGTTAGTGAATCCTCATGAAATTCCACAGAACCAACCAGTCTATATTCCCCATCACACTATTTTGAAGGAAGATAGCACTACCACTCGAACACGAGTAGTCTTTAATGCATCAAGCGTGACTTCTAATGGCACCTCTTTAAATGATCATGTCATGAGTGGTCCTAAATTACAAAATGATTTACCATCCCTTCTTATGCGATGGCGCAGACACAGATTAGTCTATACCGCAGACATTGAGAAGATATACCGTCAGATTTTAGTAAACCCAATAGATACCGATTTTCAACGCATTTTGTGGCGTTCTAATCTAGAAACACAAATAAAATCTTATCGATTAAATACAGTGACATATGCAACCGCTTGTGCACCCACCCTATCTTGCACTTCGCGTACTCAAACAACTTTCTCACGATGAAGGTAGTCGTTTTCCATTAGCAGCCCACATGTAAGATAATGATCTTTACGTAGATGATGCCCTGTTTGGAGCAGATAACGTTGAATCTGCTCGTGAAATCCGTCAACAATTCTCGGATCTGTTAGCATCAGGTGGTTTCCACCTTCGTAAATGGGCTAGTAATTATAGCGAGTTACTGGAAGATATTCCTACAGGCAATCATGAACTGGCATTTGATCAGTCTGATGATGAACAGAAAAGTCTCCAAATCTTGGGCATTGTCTGGCATCCAACGTCGGATTGCTTTAAATTCAAGATCCAACTTCCTGAGCAAATTATTTCAACCAAGCGTATGGTTTTATCGGTTATAGCTCGAATTTTCGACCCCTTAGGTTGTGGTTACGTAAAATCGATTGGGATTCAGAAATCCCTCTTGACCTTTCAAATCACTGGCTCAAATATTGTAAAGAATTGCCATTATTGAATCAGTTCAGTATACCACGCTGGACAGGACAATCTAATTCGAATGTAGCCATCGAGTTGCACGGGTTCGCAGACACTTCGAGTAGAGCCTATGGAGCTGTCATTTATCTGCGAGTTTTGAATGAGCTAGATAATGTTCACATTACATTATTATGTGCTAAATCAAAGGTAGCTCCCATTAGGACCTTAAGCATTCCTAAATTGGAACTTAATGCAGCAGTCTTACTCGTGAAAACAATGAGCTATGTACAGGAAGCCCTGCAATTAACTGGCGTCCCTATTTATTGTTGGTCCGATTCAACTTTGGTCTTGGGTTGGATATCTCAGCATCCTTCTCGTTACGAGGTTTTTATAGGTAATAGGGTAGCTGAAATTCAAACAAAAGTGCCACAAGCTAAGTGGAGACATGTTCCTTCAAAACACAATCCTGCGGATTACGCTTCACGCGGTATTTCGACTCCTGAATTATTAAATCAAAACCTTTGGTGGCAAGGGCCTTATCGGTTAAAATTACATTCAGTTAGGTGGCCAGATCCACGCGTATTGTCAAAAGAAGATACCGAGTCGGGACTTCGTAAAGTCTCAGCTCATATGGCCCTAGAAGAGCAATCTGAATGGCAATTTTCTCCCGCCACATCCTCTTGGCCACGGTTACTACGTATAACCTTATATTGTTTACGATTCATTCGTGTTCGAATTATGAAATTATCACCTACACAATTGCCTGATTCCATGGCTAAGGAAGTCAACCTGGCTCGCAAGGCTTGGGTACGATATGTCCAGCGTATAAGTTTTAAAAAGGAACTGGTCCTTATCCAAAATAAAGTGAAGTTGCCATCCGTCAGTAAAATAAAAGGGCTCAATCCATTTCTGGATGAAGATGGATTACTCAGAGTTGGAGGACGTTTGCAAAATTCGCCTTTGAACTACAATGAAAAGCATCCACTTATTTTACCTAAACATCGCATCAGCGATTTGATTATTGCCCAAGTTCATCAACAAACGTCACATGGAGGTCCGCAATTGACCCTTAGAGTACTACGACAAACCTATTGGATACAAGGAGCTCGAAATTTAGTTCGAGCTCATATCCATAGATGTGTGCCTTGTACAAGAGCAAACGCCGCCTTACCTCATCAGATCATGGGAAATCTACCCAAAGCCCGAATTACCAAACCTACACCATTTCAGCATAGTGGGTTAGATTATGCAGGTCCGTTTTTTGTATTACCTATTACCGGTCGTGGTCAACACGCTAGAAAAACTTATATAGCCTTATTTGTTTGTCTTGCGACGAAAGCTGTGCATTTAGAATTGGCCAATGATTACTCTACCGCGAGTTTCTTAGCAGCTTTCAAACGTTTTGTGTCTCGTCGAGGCATACCTAGCGATCTTTATAGTGATAATGAGACCAATTTTTAAGGCGCTAATAAGGAATTGAGATGCGCCTTCAACCATGTTATTCGCGATCCAGATTTAAAGGCTCGATTGGCCACAGATGGTACATCGTGGCATTTTATACCAGTAACCGCTCCCCACTTTGGAGGATTATGGGAAGCAGGGGTTAAGAGTGTTAAACATCATCTCAAACGTGAAATAGGGGACCATACTTTCTCGATAGAAGAATTTACAACTCTTCTCTGTCAAATTGAAGCATGTCTCAATTCCCGACCCATAGGTCCATTACACAATGATGTCAATGATTTTGCACCGTTAACACCTGGACATTTTTTAATTGGAAGGCCATTGTTAACGATACCTGAACCCTCTGTATTAGAATTAAGTGAGAATCGCAGTTTACGATGGGTGGAGCTTCGACGAATTTTAGAACATTTTTGGCGTATATGGTCTCAGGATTATTTGCAGACTTTACAACAAAGAAGTAAATGGCAAACCAGTCTACCTAATCTTGAAGTTAACGAAATGGTATTAATTCGAGAAAGAAATCTTCCACCCTCTAAATGGGCTTTAGGAAGAATTATAGCCACGCATCCGGGTACCGATGGACATACGCGGGTTGTAACAGTAAAAACTGCAAATTCTACCATCAAGAGACCTATCACGCAATTATGTCGTTTGCCTATTAGGTGTGCAACAGAATTATAAGAGATATTTGACCGCCATTATGTCATGGCGGGCGGTACAATTAAATGGTATGAATCTATACTTCTGTACATTTATGTATGAGTCATCTTCGTTTCTCCGGCAGTCGATACGAGACGGGCGGTATGTTTGAGCGTACTTTAATTTAGTAATTTCATCTTACATTTAATATGAATATGGGTGAAGCAGTGTACGAAGATTGACACCTGTGTTTACTTGGAGCTAATCAATAATTTAATTTTAGACTGATATACGTTGTCAAATGAGGATTGTCTGAATCATCGAAAGTTCCTTCTACCGCGTTAGATTTGCGTAAGGCGAGTCAGTCGCACGATCGCCCTTTGATGCGAACGTTGTAATTCGGAATTTAATAATATCTGAACGCGACTCTTATCAAACTGTATTTTGTTTCTTTTCTCATTAAAGTCATAGTTATGTTGTTACTGCATTGCCTTTCTTTTATTAGTGCACCGTCCAGCCATTGCAAAGTGATTCTGCGGTCGACCTAAACAAATTAAGAATCTGACTCATATCTTTCTCCCATTGAAGAGAAAATAAATTATTTAGAGCATTGTCAAGTCAAACTTTGAGTCGGTTCTAAACAGATCCGAAATCGTGACGTCACATAAACAAGATGGCCGTCGCATGTGGGTTGTTTTTGAACGTCTGACACGTGAAAGACCGGCTTTTAGTGTTTTTCGTAAATTTTAAAGGAAAAATGAAACTGATTGTTGCTGAAATTTGTCGGTTCACGGAATCTACACCTTCCTCCAGAAATTTTGTCGAAGGAGAAAAAGTTTTGCATGCCGGGCATGTTATATTTTGTGGCAAAGAAGCGGAAGACGAAACTTGCATTAAAATTATTGCATTTTGCATGCAAACTTCAAGTTTGAGGGATAAACCTCATGAAATAAGAGGACAGATAAGCTTCCATGGTGTTGTTCAAGATATATTGTGCAGTTGCAAAGCTGGACTGGGAAAAAAAAAACAAAAAACATGTTGTTGCAGTGTTATTTCGATTGTGCATGTAAGTTGATAAAATATTTCATATATAAGCATGAAAGTGTGAAATACAAAAATTACATAAACTGTACGATTAGCCGTAAAGAATAATCACTTTATCTTCACGTGAAAGATATTTTTTTTCAAGAAACATAATTCGTAACTTTCAGGTTAGGTTGCACTTTCATAACAAACCGAATAATCGAAACAGGTTTATCGGAAATTAATGTTATCGAATCAATTTTATTAAAATGAAAGTAAAAATGGCTTTACACATATAATTACAGGATTGACATAAGGAGCCTGGAGATTGCATCTAGCACTGACAAAAAATGTCTTTGGAGTGAACCTCACTCAAGAGCACTTGAAAATTATGAAGCAGCCCCTTTGCGATTTCACAAATGCTTTACAAATTCATTTGATAAGGAGTATGCGCTTAATATTACCGACGAAGATAATGAGTCAATAAGAAATATGCTCTACAGCTGCAACTTGGAGTCAGCCCTTCCGAAGCATAAGTATGGTTAATTCTAATGTTTTTGCTTTAATTAAATTTAATCAATTTTAATCAAACTTGAAATTTAACTTTTCAAATTTCAAATCCAGTGCACGTTGATTCTATTTCTTCAGGAAAATTTGGTTATTTTCTACAAATATTAATCTAGAAGTAAAATTTGAAGTTTGAAAGTACATTTTTTGATCAAACATTAACTTTAAAAAATCAAATTGTGCAATAAAATGGCACAAGAAGGCTTAAAAATAAGTATGTTCTTTAAAAAACTTTTCAAATTTAAATATTAAATTTAACTTCTCGAGAAAATCAATGTTCACAAAATAATAAGAAAAAAAAAGTTAAAATAAGGTAATTTTTTCTTTAAATTCAGTAAAAGATGGAAATTCTTCTTTCAAAAATTATTCTTAATCAAATTGAGAAAAAATAAAAAATTTCCTTCTGAGCATATTCACTGATTTTAAAATACGTCTTTCTGGATTAAGTTTAAGTTTTCTTGATGTTGTTTTTATCCGGTATTTCAAAACGATCAACAGTTAAATAAACTGAAGATTGTTGGATTAGGATGTTAATTAAAGTTACACCATTTTTTTAAAAGGTACAATCAATTCTCAGAAATATTATAGATTAACAAATGTTACTAACTCCTTAATAATTGACTTCAAATTCAATTCTGCTTTTTAATTAATATTAGCATACATACAAATATTTCTTATTCGTCTCCTATTAAAATTTCCCTGAAGAGGAGTCCTGAAAGGCCTCGAAATATGTTGGATCCTGGTAGTATAAAAAAGCCGGAAGAATAATAAAAAAATGAGAGAGAGGTGGTTTGGATGTCTCTGTATTCCCCCCCCCCTGGGTTGTGAGTTGTGATCGATCGCGCGGTGATGAGCCGGTTTGCAATGTTATTCGAAAACATATTTCTCTTATTTTAACACTTTTTGTACAGTTATTTTGCACAAATTGATGTTATAGAGTATTTGTTTTCAAAAACAATGTTTTAAAGAACATACTTCTTTTCAAGCCTTCTTGTGCAACTTTGTTGTACAATTTGATTTCTTTAAGTTTATGTTTGTTTAAAAAATGTACTTTCAAATTCATGAAATATTTAATTGACAGACATTAAGCCATATAGCCTGTGTGGTTCTCTAGCTTTCGGTCCTTTTACCGTTCTCAAAAGTTCGATTCTTGGCCAATGAAACAATTTAAAGTATTTTTACGTGAAACTTGAAATAAATTGCTAATTTCAATATAATTTAAAAGTAAAAATATTATTAACATTTTTGTCATCAAATTTTGCATTTATAATCATGTTATTATTCTTGCATCTACTCTTCATTATTTCATCAAAAAATTTATATTAGGTTTGGCCGGCATGATTCCAAAGTTCCTGATCCTGTTGTTAATAATTCCCAAACCAGCAATCCTCTTCACCTGCAAGCTCTTTTAGAAAATCTACCATCTGCATGTATGATCAACTTGTCACAAATTCAATTGCCCGAAACTATTAAACAGTGTTGTAAGTTATTTTTAGGTAGATTAAGTACAGATATCCATTCAGTCTGTGAGAATACACAGCAAAATGTCAAAAAGTGGAGAGAAGAACGAAAGTTTAGAATAACAGATTCTCGTTGTTACGGTATTTTTACGTACACAAAAAATAAGAACCCACATTGGGAAGAAAAGTCTTTGAAATACTTTCATCCTAAGGCCTTCAAAGCGACCGAAGCAATAAAGCATGGTATACAAAATGAAGAACCTGCTCGACAAGCTTATGCTATTGAAAAGAAAGTTGACGTGATAAAATTTGGTTTGATAATCTCTACGCAAAATCCTTGGTTAGCTTACAGTCCCGATGGTGTAGTATATAAAGACGGTAAACCTGATACATTAATCGAGATCAAATGTCCTTATGCTGGTAAAAAAAACAGTGTCGAAGAAATGTTCACTAGTTTAAAATACATAAAACTTCCTGAAAGGACTTTAAAAGAAGAACACGAATATTATGGACAAGTTCAACTGGGTATGGCTATACTGAATCTAAAAACAACAGATTTTATCATTTATGCTACCTTCGATAAAAGCTTTATTGTTATTTCGGTCGAGTTGGATTTGCCCTTTGTTCAGAAGATGTTACACGCCCTAAAAAGTGCATACGTTTGCCATATGATTCACCACGTTTGTATTGATGAAGGTTTGTAAAATAAAGCAAGTTTTGTCAAGTAAAAAATTGTCTTACATTTTAATTTCCTTTGGTACAAAACTTTGAGCAAATAATAATGCTTTATAATTTACAATACGTATCAACTTACACAGGTATTTGCAACAGATCAATAAAATGTGTATATTTTAAACAGTTTCCACTGGTAAGTAACTAAGTATAAAGCAATACGTCACGACTAGAATCTTTCATCACTTAAAATAGGGGAACTCAAATTGACTACAGCCGCTATTATAGTAAGTATGTGTTCAAATTTTTTTACCAGACATGTTGGCATTTTACTGCCTAAAATTTGGAATACTTTAAGGCGCTGGGTTAGTCTCTCAATGTGCACTCGAGCACTTGCAATATTCCTAGTTTCTAGAGCATCTGCTTCTGAAAACTGAGGTCTATCCTTGAGGAAGGGAGGTCTCACGACTTTGAACCCATTTTCAACGCATATGTCATCTATCAAAAATCCCCTGTCTACCATGATCTCTTTAATGTTTGCCGTATGTGCTAATTCTATTAGATTACTTTGCTCGAAAATTGCCTTATCAGATGCTCTTCCCCCATAGCCATTACTGATAAATGTAAGCAATCCACCAGGTGTGCATCCTGTTAGGAATTTTATAGTATACCGACTTTTATAAAACGAGTAAGTTGCCAACTGACAACATAGGTGTTGAGGCTTCTGAATTTCGATTTCGGTGCAATCGAGGATAAGGCCAGCATTTAAATAATCGTTAAAGCAGACCGGAATATTGCATGATATTTCCTCGATGGACGGAAAATATATTGCGTGCGTCAAAGCATTTCCTAAAATATCTAGAATATTGGAAGTTACATTTGGAATATGACGTTCTGAGCAGGACTTGAACAAAACCGCTAAAAACGCGTAGCTCACGTTCTGCTTTAATTTCATAAAAGTTAAGATTATTCTGTCTCGTATAGTTAATTTTCTGGTATAAAAACTTAATCGTGGTGCAACTTTTTCGACGATGCTAATGAACGTATCCAAAATTTTAAAATTTGGAATGCCTGTGGCAGTGCTTAGTTCTTTCTCAGTCATTATAAAATTACTGAAGTTAGGATCCATCAAATCTCCACTCTTTACATTAACAACTATATCAACTAAGTGTATTTTTTTCATTGTGTTTTCGATTATATCAAATTCTCTTTCGTCAATCGTAGATAGATAAATACTTCAGAAAAAACTACAGTTTGGGCAGCTTCATTTTTCCCAATTTCACGACTAATTTTACTTTGCTCTCTCTCAGTCTTAGCAGCTTTTTTCTCCAAAATAGTTGTGTCAATTGTTGACTTCGGTAAGTTACAGGATGGAACAGCGAATGATCTCAAACACCTTTTTCCTGCAGATTTATCTATACAAATCATCATTTCTTCAAATCCATTTTTATTCAAAACTTTCACCTCACTTTTTTTAGATTCAGGAAATTTATGAAACCGGACTTCTCGGTCTTTGCAGGCTTTACTAGAGCACCCAAAAACAGAACAAAACGATTTGCTTTTCGTCCTCTTGGGACTAAATTTCATTCCTCTAGCATCCATTTATAAACTGACACGCGTTTTCTTTGATGACACTTTCTTGATCACAGTTATTTTAATTATTTTATTGCACCACTTTCAATGCAAGTAGCACGTGGTATTTGAAACCGACCCACTTTGAAATAGTAATATTTTTCGCCGCCAGCTAGCATATCGCAGTTCTGCGGTTCCCAATACCAAGAACTCTGTCCTCCACAGAGAATTTCAATTACCTTAGATATCAGAGTATATCAAAGAAACTGCCACTAAATTCTATGAATCTACATCATTATCACCTTTTGAACATATCTCCTCTCTAGGGAAATATAATTTTGGTCCGCTTCGCAAACACGCGATGCCAAAAGACTTTCTAATGAAATAAATCACCCAGGTCGAGGTAGCCTTGCCACCCCCGACCTACTAACTACTTTCCTCCTTTTCGACCCCTCTACCACCTTCCCACTCTTCTTCTTTACTTTTCTTTCATAAAATAAACTGTCAGATATTGTGATTTTTTCCCGCCTGCGGGCTTTTTCCCACATATAATAAACGTCACTTTAAATTCCAGTCATGTCAAATTTCTCTCAGATTGTGTAACAATGCCCAAGCGGGTAACGCACAACAACTTCTTCCAGTTCGATCATTCTTCGGGGAGATCATTATTCGCGAGTGCGCGACTGGCGCGGCTCCGCCCACTCCCGTGCATTGGATCTCACAAGAGGGGGCGATGGTTGGGACACCCTCATCCCCAGCCCTTTTTTTTTGTTTGTTTTAGCAAACCTACGTTCTTCAGTGGCCAACCACCCAAATCCCAGCATCAATTCACTCGCAAATTACGCGAGTAAAACTTCCGACCGCTTTAGAAGGCCCTGCCTTATCATTTCGCCGCACTAATTTAATTGAATCCATCTCTATTTTTTTCTATATATATATATATATATATTTTTTATGTTTCGCTTCAAGCGCGAGTGTCCTTGCAGCCTAAAAACTGTCACGGTCCACGAAATTCGATGTTCCTTCTTTTCGTTTACTGGGCTCATAACCTTCAGTGTTGGTAACCTAACGGGGAGTGGTTTTAGTCGGTAGGCGCACCGAGCGAATCCGATTTCCCCCCTCCTTGACCCCTTCAAACAAAAAAAAAAAAAAAAAACATCAATCTTCAGTCTGCCTCTCGACTTCCTCGAGAGCGCACGCAGTTATCTCTCTCTCTCTCTCTCTCTCTCTCTCTCTCTCTAAGCCTCGTCTAGGGTGAAGAAGAAATAAACAATCTTGTTGTCAACATTTTGGTAGTAGTTACTGACTACTCCCTCCTTCTATTTATCGAACCAATCTGCTCTTTTAAGAGCAAAAATTTTAACGAAGGAAATATCTTGTGTCGAACCATCGCCTCTAATCACCTTCTCTCTACCGTTGGCTTGACAAAATCCTGCGGTGTCGCCCCATCAGGCAGTTCACGGGGACGTTTGTCAAATCAATTAAAATAATTCGGTACCATCCTAAAAAAATCTTACTTGGCACTCCATCAAGCCGTCCTTGGGGATTTCTTTTGGACGGGACAGAATTATTGGAAAAGAAAGGCGAATAGAGCCTTTTGGGGAGTTCCATCCCCCTGCCTTCTACGGGAGGCCGTAGAAGGTCCGAGCACCGACTGTCAACAGGAGTTGACAGTCTCCAATCCCGCTTGCCGACAGGAGTTGGCAAGTGATCTCCGAAGGGACGAGCAGGAGTTCAACCCCCATGGACAGCAGGAATCCACCACCAACAGTCAACAGGAGTTGACAGTTGCCAAACCAAAACGTCAACAGGAGTTAAAAGTTTCAAGGAAGAAGCCCCAGTTCATTTACCCAGGACATTTCGACGGGCAGACAGTCTTCCGGGATCCGGAAGAAAGAAACTTCATTCTCTGGAAGTTCTTCCAGAGCCGAAAATAGCAGCCTAACCTACATGGCTGATGAATGAGCGGACATTTTACCCATCCTTGCTATAAATACTTCCTTTCCCCCTCCCGTGGAACGTATCAAGCTTCTCAAATTGAACAGACTATCACCGAAGAAGAGGCATTAAGACAAATCCGAGAGAAAAACGCTATTAAATAACGATTATGTCGTCTTCGTCGAAAAATGCGTAATAATGACAGTATTAATGATACACCGGTAACTGTGGCGAGAATAAATTAGACAGAGATAGTTCAGACTTTACAACATGAAGCAAATAGCGCATCGCATAGAAATGAAAATGTTTATACAAACAATCTGGCTTTTTCTCATCTAGAAAATACGTCTGACAATGGTCAAAGTGCAGATATAATTGAACACTACTGTGGTGGAATGAAAATTTTATGTACACATTGCAACGTGAAACACTTTGAAGCTGAAAATGTAGCTAATAAGAAAAATTCTTGCAATGATTGTTGCAGTCATGGCGAAGTCATTCGTGAACCATTACATAATCCACCACCAATTATAAAGAGTTTATTTGATGGTACACACGAACAATCAAGTCATTTTTACGAACGTATACGGTGCTATAAAAATGCATTTTCTTTTGCGTCTTTTAATGCTAATTTAGTTAAATTCAATAACAGACGTCCTGGACCATTCTGCTTCAAAATATATGGCCAGGTTCATTATCAAATCAATAGATCTTTGTATCAAGATGCAAATGAAAGTCCTTCCCATGGTCAAATGTTTATCCTAGATGAAAATGAAGCTACGAATATTCGATGCAATAAAATGTCTACGTTGAATAGGGATACTGTGGATGCAATTGAGACTGCTCTTCGCAGCTGCAATATATTTGCGCAATCGTACCGTACGATGCATGAAGTAATAAAAGAAACAATGGTGAACAATAATATACAAACTGAACCTGAAATGCAACTATTATTTTCATTAAAACCTGGAATGAATAGTAGACGTTACAATTTACAAAAAATTAATGGAGTAGCCGCAATTTTTACCACAACTGCTGACGGTGATATTCTCGAATCTTACGTAACCATACATAATAAAGATAAAAAAGAGCTTCAATATGTTAGCTCCATGGACCCTAATGTTGAACCTTGGATTTACCCGTTATATTATCCACATGGCACAAGAGGTTGGCATAAAAATATCCTCTGTGTGAATAGAGATAAACGTGTATCACGAGCTGCATACACAAAATACAGAATGGCAACTCGAGATGATAATGTATTTTTATTGGGAGGACGATTATGCCAGCAATGGATTGTCGATAGCTATGTAAAAATTGAAAAAGATCGGATGCATTTTTGTAAAATGAATCAAAAACAAATTCGTGCTGATACTTATCAAGGATTAATCGATCATTTACAACGAACAGCAGATGATACAAACAGTAATGTGGGGAAAATGGTCATCCTACCATCATCATTACAGGATCACCACGTAATATGTTGCAGCATTATCAAGACGCAATGGCAATTGTAAGAAGATTTGGTAATCCAGATCTATTTATAACTATGACATGCAATCCAAATTGGCGTGCAATAAAAGAGAATTTATTCCACGATCAAACAGTTTCAGACAGACCCGATATTGCATCGCGCGTTTTTAAAATAAAAAAAGATGGACTTATTGATATTATTGTGAAGAAGAAGTTATTCGGCGAAGTACTTGCATACGTATATGTTGTTGAATATCAAAAACGAGAATTACCTCATATTTATTTACTAATTACGTTGAAACAAAATAATAAAATAACTACTCCTGATATCGTTGATAAATATATTTCCGCTGAAATTCCAAATCCAAACGAAAATCGCACACTCCATAATATCGTCATGAAAAACATGATCCATGGTCCATGTGGAGATTGGTGCAAAGATGAAGAAGGTAAATGTTCTAAAAACTTCCGAAAAAATTCGAGCCAGAGACAACCATGGACGAAAATGGGTACCCAACTTACTGTCGAAATAACACTGGTGTTTATAATCGGTCTCATGGAGGAACAACTGATAATCAATATGTTGTTCCATATAATGCCAAATTATTACAATTATTCAATTGTCATATTAATGTGGAAGCAGTGTCCAGCATTAAGTCTGTAAAATATTTGTATGAGTATATTTATAGAGGACATGACGCTGCTGCTGTAGCGGTCACCGAAAATAATGAAAATTTCATTCATCATGACGAAATTCACAATTTTATTGAAACTAGGTGTGTCAGTCCGGTTGAAGCAGCCGATAGATAAGTTACAATTACGAAATAATGTATAAATTACAATTACGAAATAATTGCATTGTGATGCTACTTAGAAACCTCAGTATTAACGAAGGTCTATGCAATGGAACGCGCTTACAAGTAATAGAACTTGCGAATAATCTTTTAGGATGTCGCATCCTAACTGGTGATAAAACGGGAGATATTGTATTCATTCACCGCATTACAATATACTGTGAAGACGTTTATCCTTTCACTTTCAAACGACGACAATTTCCAATTAAATTAGCATTCGCGATGACAATTAATAAAAGTCAAGGACAAACTTATGAAAAAATAAGAGAAGATGTTCGTGAAAATGTATTCAATCACGGACAATTGTACGTGGCATTTTCTCGAGTTCGATCTTGGAAATCATTACGTATTTGTTTGGGAGAACAACGTCCTAATGACATGATAAAAAATTATGTATACACTGAATTATTAGATTAACTTGAAAACAATAATCTCTGCATAAAAATAGTTCATTTTTAAATATGAAAGTAATAAAAGGTTTCGTAATTCATCCTAAAGACAAAAACACGCGCGCTGATAAGCGCGCGATCGGTCTCGTAATAAAAATACAAGCTGTTGAAACTCCAAAAGATAATTAATGATACAGAAGCTGAAATAGAGAAATATTATTTTGTGAGCCCACCGTCAAAGCTACAAAAGACAAATGATGGAAAGTTTAATTCTGCAAGTGCAAAATCTTCGTTCAAGAAAGAAGCCATGATTTTTAATAATTGTAGTTTCGCTATAAATCGTTATCAAAAAGCAGAAAACGAAAACTGTGATTTTTCAAGTTCATCAAGTTCATAAGATTTGTTATGCATGTATTCACGTTGTACGTATGTTTGTAAGTTCTTTATTTATCTCAACTATCTATTTTTTGAACGCGCTATCATTTAAAAACTTGTAAATCATGTTTTTTCTACACAAGGTGCGGTATGCACCATGTAGTGAACGTCTATATGCGCCTCGCGAGGTCGCAATACTAATCTCAGTTCGCGCTAAGCGCAAGCCTCCCGCTCGTATTGCAAGCCCTCGCTCGACGTATAAAGACCCGTTTTTACAACAAGGTACATTATGTACACGGAGAAAATTTGGTTAGGAAACTTTACCAAACTTTTGAGTACAATTGGGATACATGGACCAAAAGGAGAATGTTTGACATTATTGTAATAATTTGTGACGTGCGAAAGGTTAAATAATACATGGCAGTTCGGTAAACTTTAAAAGCACAGATTAAAGTTTCCAAATGTACAGTAAAGATTTTCAAAAGCAAACATTAATGCACGTGATGTAATTATTAAAAAATGTTCTGTGATACATTGAGGAAAAATTAGTTAAAATTTCATATTAGTTAAGTAAAGTTTGCAAATGAAAAGTCAAACTAACTTCAAATTATGCAATGTTAATGATTCCCTTAAAGTCGGTTATAGAATGGAAAATTTCGGTGAAACTTTCTAAGTAAAAAATGTATTATTTACTCTAAAGTTTGGTAAAGTTTAAAATGAATTCTAGAGAAAAATTGATTTTGGTTGTGTTATTTCCTCCATATTGTATGAAAGTTTATCCGCTGTGGAAGAGATTTTCATTCTTGCTACGTTAGAGTTTATTCGACAGTTGGGTAAACCGACATTCGAGTCGCGCAGTCGCCCGGAATCTCCCACCACCTCCCTAATCTTGCAGGATCGTATACAAGTATTGAGCACCTCGAAGATATTTAACATTTTTTAAATTATGAATAAGGTGTTGAATTTTCAACCTATTTATAGTCCTTGTTGGCATTTAGTATTTGATGATGAATATTAGCTTTACAATTGCAAAATAAAATTAGAGTTTATTTAAGAAGGTTATTACAAAGTTGATTACCATGGATCGAAGTTCACGTCCCTGGCGTAAACCTCAGTGATGCCATTTCAGTGCTTTTTGCCATGTTAGTGGTTTTCCGACAAAATTTGTAGTTTTTTCTTCATTTAGTGGGATGAAAAATTATATGTCAATGAGAATACAAAAGCCTGGATCCAAAAAAATAATCCCACTCCGAGAAAATCAAATTTGAAAGTCGTGGTATCACGAAAAAAAGAAAGTATATATTTTTGTCGTTGCATGATAACAATTTTTTTAAATCAATACTAGAAGGTTGAAACAATTAACACTTCGTTAAAATTTAAACTAAATGTGAACGTGGATTTTATTGAATTAAGTTTTTAAATTATTGTGACAATAAATGAGATTCCGAAAAAAAATCTTTTCACCACAACGCTTACTATAGGGTGATTTTGCAAATTTTTGTAATGATAACAGAAATTTCAAATTTAACAAATAAAAATTTCTGAAAACAATTCCTTAAACTGAAATTTTTCATACGAAAAACTGAATAAAAATTTTTTATCAAATTTACGTCGCTATATAATTTTATTTTAAGAATTCTTTGGCTAAAATCACTTTTGATATTTTTTAAAATATTTTTTGACCATACAGTTTAATAAAGGTTTTTATTCAACATTGTAAAAATCTTTAAAGAATGTTTGAATAATTATCTAAAAACGATGTTTTTAATAATTTTGTAGTTTTACTCAGTGTAATTGAAAAAAAATTTGCTTTTACAGGAATTTGTATATAATTTGATTGATTATAATAACATTTTATATAATTTGTCAATTGCAGTATTAACTAAAGAGTAACTCTTTCAATTCTGCATTGCGTACCTACAAGAAATTATGTAACTTTTGCAGATTTAATCAAATTTACTGATAAGGACCACCATTGTGTACCGAAACGTTCGAAACAATTCAATAATTTTCAATTTATTTAACCCTAAACCCAAAAGTGAACATCAAAATTCTCAAGGAAAGTCACAATACATATTATTTTTAAACAATGTATGCTAAATTTCCGACGAAAAACACTAATGTAACCTAAAGTTGTTCAAAATAATAAGTTTAATTTTTAAGAGAAATGATTTTTATTTGAAATAACCGATTTCTGGTAAAAAGAGTTAACATAACTTTAAAATGTTCCAAAATTGTGAATCTTCTTTGAAACCTTTATCGACATTTTCGGTGAAAATCACTAGTCGCAAACCTATAAGTAAACAAAAGTTTTAATCTTCTTTGCAATCTAATGATTTTTTATTAAAAATACCGATTTTTCATTAAAAAAAAAAAGATTTTTAGTGTAGAACACCAACATAACCTGAAATGGTTAAAAAGTTCTAAATCTTTTTGGAAATGTTTGAAATATAATTTATTTTGAACAAATAAGTAATTGGTTTTAAATATAATAACTTGTGAAAAATACCGATTTCAGATGAAGCACGTCAGCATACGCTATAGTTGTTGAAAAATGGTACATATTCTTTGAAATCAAATAACTTTTTATCAAAAATACTAATAATTCCCTATGAAAAACACAAACATAAAATAACAGACAATTATTGAGAATTGTAAATATTTGTCAAAATCCAAGGACTTTTCGGCAAGATGACCGATTTTTTATGAAAAACGTTAATATTACTTGCAACTGTTCAAAAATTCGCTATCCTATTCAGATATAGTGATTTTTGTTTTATAATACCAATTTTTGGTATGAAACGTTAATCTAACTTAAAATTGTTAAAAATCGGAAATCTTGATGCTTGTTGTTTAAAAATGCTAATTTCCAATTTAAAAAAATTACACAACCTAAAATTTTAAATAAATTTCAAGTCTTCTTCGAAATGTTCTGATTTTATAATATTTTTTCATCCAGCGAAAAGTACTAATATAAAACATGTGTAATATTTTGAATAATTTATTAGACAATTTGAAACTTTTAAGTTAATTGCTTAAAAGTAATGAATATTCGAAAAGCATAATTCGCTCCAGGTAAAAGTCATATGATTTTCATTCAATTAAAATTTACAGAAGCTCATTCTACTCCTTGAAAGGTCCTTTACAATTATATTCATCACGTTTTTATTAAATATCATATAGTAAATTGTTTTGTTTGGAACATGACTGAATGCAAATAACTGTATGTATTATTTTTAAATAAAATAATTTCCATAGAAACAAGACGAATATAATTGTAATGAAACTTCGAAGGAATGGAATGAGCTTTTGTAAAATAAAACGGAATGAAAATGATGCAAAAACCGAAATAGTTATGTAAATAACTACACGTCATAACCATGTAAGTGCAATTTTTTTGAAAACCCATTTTTTTTAAGAAACGATTTTTTCTATTTAATTTTCCACTTTTCAGCCTTCTATTTGTCGCGACAAGCGTTTATAATCTTCCAGGCATATGTTTTCTATTGACTGGGATTTTAGAAAATAAAAAAAATAAATAAAAAATCCATAGACTATAGCACGGTTTCGACAGCACTCTATTTTTGACGAGCTGTCTTTCGAAAAATATTAACTTTTTCAAAAAGTTGTTTATTGATATCTCTAGAGCAGCATCAAATCTCCAATGGAATTTCTAATTTTTTCTATCATTCGATTTTGGAGATGGTTTTTTTCTCTCTCCTGAGAAAATTTATCCCGACGGACTTACATGCTTTCGCCGCCACACCCTTCATTTGTAGATCTAATTTTCAAAAAGATACAAAAAAACTTCAAGTAATGAAAAGTCAAATAACAGAAATCAAGAAATGAAGAGCATCAATTTTAAAAGTGATCAAAGAGAGAAAAAGTTAAGTTAATCACATCTTGTGTCAAGTTCTTTTATTGTTTATATTGACATGTTTTATGAGTGATTGCCGTAAAGTTGACAATTTTAGACAATAGAATTTTCAAAAACAACAAAATTTTCAAACCGCCTAAAATATTTTTAAAAAATTCAGGATAACCCTAGAGGGTATGAAAATGTAAAAAAAAAATATCAAGGAACGTATTTGTGATGGATATGAATTTTACACAAGAAACCTGTGAGACAGACTTTAAATTGATTTTGAAAATCCTTAACTCAAAAATATTCAACTATACTTTTAATTTTTATCTTTTCCAAGTTAATATAAGTAACATCTGTAAATTTCAAATATTTAAAAAATGGTGTAAATATTATTTGACAATTTTTCATTTTAAATTTGTAGCTTCGAATAGGTGCGGAACAAGACATTTTGCATACTTTTTTTTTTATTATTTCTAAAGGAAGTCGTCAAAAATTTGGAAACTTTATTAAATTGTGCTTTGGTATAATTTCAATACCTTACTCAGATAATATTAGAATGAAGTTATTATTCAAAGAAAAAGTGGAAAATGACTCAGACATAAAGTGGCAATTACAAAATACATATTCCAAAAAATATAGATCTTATAATATAAATATTTGTATGAAAACTTTAGTCACGGCACTGGTCGTTTCTCACAAGCGCTGAATCAATTCCTTTAGTTAGTATATAAGAAAGTTCCAAATTTCTCCTCTCAATGTGAAGCGTGCGTCAGCGTAGTTGTGTCGAAAGCGTCTTATATATGTGTAGTATTATATTAGGGTTATTTATATGCATGTTATATGTGTTTGAATTATTTTTCTCCGTGTTCTCTTTGTTTATGAAAATTTTAAAGTATACATTGAAAAATAAATATTATATTTTCCCAATCATTTGCAATCTTTGTATGATCGCTGTTGTCTCTACTTTGTATTAAAGCATTTTACTATTAAAATTGTGATTTGAAAATCGGACCAACTAGGCCATTCAAATTAAAAAAAAAAATCTCAACTAGTTCCAGTTCAGCGGAATCAATCAAAATTGGGGTAGCCCGTGTCTGAAATCTCCGTTCCGGATCTCTACACTTCAGGACATAGATATTCCGTTTTCTTTAATTAGTGCAAATTTTGTTTCTATACATTGAGAAACCATTGGTGTCAAACTTCAGACAATCTCGATTAATAAATTTCTTTAAATATATTAATAGTGCAATTATTCAGATTGCTCACGCAAAGAAATCGTTTTTACGAAACTTCAATTTCGCACATCTTCAGAATGTCAATTCTCCAATAGTTGACAAGTTGATATTTTTTGGTTACATGATTCCTATACATCGAATCAATTTTCATAATTTAAACAAAAAATTCCGTAAGATAGTCAACTTTTTTTTCTCGTGTACTGTATTTACGAGTATTTTTATTATTTTGAAGCAAATAGAAACACTGAAACATATGATAACGTTAAATAATCTGCTTATTATTATAATATATATTCTTAGCTTCATGTATGAGTAAGACACATGGTCATTTATGAGACAAGTTCAGTTCATAATAAAATATTAAGCCTCACTTTCTCATATGCATTAGAAAATTCTTATAAAAAGAATTCTGCAGGGACAAGCAAAAGATCGTATCCATTATTCATGTAAAAATTTGCAGAAATGTTGTTCAGTTGGTAGCAAGTATAATCCACTGCGTAAAATTTGAAAAACTTTTGTAATTCAAATTTTTAACGAGCTTTTTACACGATATGAAAATTAAAAATCTGAGAGTTTTATATGAATTCACTTCCTATTAAATAAAAATGACACGAATTCACAAAACACAATTTGAAATAAAATTTGAAAGGACCGCGCACAAAAAAAAGTACTCATAATTATTCCAAGCCCTTGTGGGAAATTCCTTCTAGTTTCATAAACTACAAAATGAATTTGTATCAGTAAAATCCACGGAAATACATTTTTCCATATATTTTGTGCAGATTTCTTTGCGGTAAAGAAAGCAATCGTTAATCATAACATTTTTGTATACAGAGAAAGTGATACTACAATCCCACATGAGAAATACCTTGTGCTGGCGACCTGACAATGTTATTCTATTTATTTTGAGGCGCTGAAACCGAATCTATCTATCTATTATATTAAACTAACCAAAAAAGCATTGAATAACGTGCCCACAGTGTTGAGAGAGTTTTCGAGAGTTCGTCAAAATATGCAAGGAGCACGTTTTCTGCTACAGAGGTTATTTCACTTGTTTGGCACCTGTATTCATATCGACTGGTCGGATGTTTGACAGCTTTTTATGAGCGTCATGAAAAAAAATGTGGTCAGGTGAGTTGTCGGGCCACGCCGCGTGATAGCGCCACATGCCGTGTGAATATTAATTCCCGAACTAAAGACAAGCGCTCGTAAATGATTCAGTGCCGGAATATTCCCGCACGCTACTCTCACAGTAGAGGAATCTGGAATTTTCCGTACGCTTTATGGACACGGAATGTGGCCATTTTCATGCACGTGTTGAAAAAAAAAAAATTTCGTTTCCTATCTGGAGCTGTCACAGATTTTTGCTTCACACGAGTTCGCTCGTTACTCCTCACTACGTCATGCTGCCCGGGTGGTGAAGACTGATAAGCGAGTGTGCGCGCAACAAAAACCTGTCACCATTCAAGATAAGCGACGGAAACATTTGGTAATTACCTCAAAGTACATGGTTCAAGCTATAATTTCATCCCTATAAGAAGACTCTGTAACGGCAGTTTCACGCCCTATAATGTTTAGAAAAATGGCCAAAAATATTAAATTTCTTCAAAACCTGATTCGGTTTGTAACACATATGTCCCTTATCTCCGTTTTATGGTGTTTAAATTAAATTCTTTAAAAGAAAGGTGAAGTTACGAATATCGATTATTAAAAAAACGGATATTATTTAGAATATTGCGGTGAATCAAGTCGTTTCTGGTGACAACACTGTCGGATTCATAACATAACTAATATTGAATAAATATACCTTAATCTCTTTTGCTCCACCTTGTGACACTAATCTTGAAACTTCTTGCAACTGAGAGACTCTGTGACTAAAATCCGTAATCCATTGTATTACAGTACATCCTCTGGGTACTGTGTATCTCCTCCACCCACCAGGTAAAATGCCTTTGATCAACTCAGACAATATTGTTCTATGATAATTAGTTTGCTTCTTCTCACCCTACAAAAATTAGACTAGTTTGAATCACGTCGAATTCTACGCTCTGGATGATTTGACAATTTTTAGTACCTTGAGTTTAAATTTTTCTGAATTAATGGGTTTTACTACCTAAAAATTATTTTTCTTGACGAACAAATGAAAGACAGGAACATAAACAACATTAATATCATTTTATTTTTTATAACTACATTGTTTCCCCTTGTTCCCAATGTGGTAAAAAAACCAGCTTATATTCATTCTTTCAATATACTTTCTGGAACTTCAGCACAATCAACTAAGTTTGAAAGAGATTGCCTAAATTTAAAAGTTTTGAATTTTTTTAAATGACTGGAGCAAGTATAGACTTTCAGGTTTAAACAAAGAAATAAGGCCATCATATAAATTGTAGTTTACCTGACAAATTAGTACGACGTCTTCCAAGTCATGTATAACGTCCAGAAGTAATTTGGAACCACTGTTTACCTCTCTTTCAAAATATCTATAAAGCGGATCCTTAATGTTTTCCACAGTTCTTTTTAAAATATGTAAATTTTTAGGAAGTAACTGCAACCAAGTTGTAGCGGAATTATACAAAGTTCTCATCCATGATGGTCGTCCGTCACCCTCAGCTTCTCGAGGCATATCCAATGATTCTTCATTAGAATATGCCAATTCATCTTCGTCTTCCAGTTGTTGCATTTTCAAAAGTTTAGAGACCAAATCGGTACCTCTCGTTGTTAGCAACACCTTTTCAGCATTGTTTGGTAATCCAAGCCATGAAGGAGTCTGCCGATCAGATAATGATTCGATCCATTTTAAGAAATGATCTCTTCTGGTACCATCAGGCATTGTTATATGACGTTGATTTCCTTGACCTCCATCAATATTGGCTACAAGAGCAAAATCAGCTTCAAAGGATCGTGGTGTGAACAATTTACGAAGAAACGAGGCAAGCAAACGTTGATCGAAATCGTTATCGATTTTTCCGCCATAAATACACTGAGAGAGAAGGGTAACTAATGCATCCCAGGGTACTTTCTCTGGTGGCAAATTAGTTCTGCCCATTGCAGTAGCCTCTATCCAGGTATCTAGAGTGTCACAAGCAACTCGTAAATCACTTTCATTGAATTCATAATACTTGGCCCATCCAAGTGGTACGTAACGAAGCCTTTCTTGAACAATAGCATGAAACCATGCGAGAAGAAAGTATAATCTAGCTCTCTCGCTGGGAGCTTTCATCATTCGTGAAGCGGGTACAGTGCTGAATGTGCGTAATAAATTCGCTCTTATACCTGGAGGTGGCTCAAAAACGAATATTCGACCAGCCCGTAGTAAATTAACAGGTACCTTAGGGTTTATTTCCATAGTAAGAAATAATCGGAAGCTCGCATGCGGTTGCAAACTATGTAGCTTCTTTTCGAGTTGCACCAACCATTGTGGTGCAAGATGAACGTTTTTCAAAAGTACCCATCTACCAGCTTTCACAGCCATATTTATAGCTCTATCCGCTTGATGAAATCCTTCTGCTGATCCAATGGCAATACTGGCGATTTGTTTTCCCAGTTCTGCTGCTAGATCATCAACTCTACTAGATCCATCGAATCCAGGAATTGAACACAACAAGGCAGGTACTGTTGCCTTCAGTTGATTTTCAACAACAGACCCGAAATCCAATTCGGCTTCTGCAGCAGCCATGAATGTTTCTCCTAAAGCAGAACTCACAAATAAGGATGCAGCAGCTATGACTCTATCCGGCCTGAAAGCTTGAATAACTAGCAATTGATACATAGCTGTTCCGATCAGAGACAAAGGTTTTTCTTCCTCCCAAAGTTTAGGAACACAAGTCTCCGGTGCAGGGCATTGCAACCAATTACTCAAGTCAGCGTTTTCTTGGATAACATCAGGAAGTCTTTTAAACGCCGGAAGTCTGAGGCTTAAGCGCATCATAGCTTCTTGTTGTTCAGAACTAAGACTTTGTATTTGCTGACCGCGTATATTGAGAACACCTTCCTTTCCACGTAAAAAAAAAGCAAACTCACTGTCATATGTCGACTCAGTAGCAATTCCTTTCAAATGGATACGACATAATAAAAGAGCAAAGGTGAGTCTGTCTGTATGTAACATGCCTCTAGCGACTCGTTCATAACAAGCAGAGAAAAGATCGCTTGTAATTATAGAAAGTCGTTGTGTATAATCCGATAACGCGGTTAATTTTGTATTCTGAGAGAGAACAGAAGTGAAAATGTCTAAGAACATTTTCAAAGAATATTGGTACAGAAAATGAATTTGGTTTAAGCTGTCCATAGTGAAATACATATTCGAACATGCTTGAGATAGAGGTAAGTACTGCTGAGACACAGTTTCGATTTCTGCAATGACTTTGTCCGTTTCCTCTACTTTCTTACTAATATCGGCGGCTTCTTGCTTTAAAGTTTCCAATGTTGTAATAACAGAATCATCATCTAAAATTTTTCCTTTAGCGTCATTCAATGCTTGAAGCAATGACTTTTCTAATTGCCTCAATCTTAAGTGAAATTCTCCTTGCAACTTAAGTAGATCCGACCTTTTTTCGTCAATATCTGGTCGTTCTGCTTTCAGCACTTGATTCAAACATTGACTCTGCAAGGAACTTCTGGTAACAGTGAAGTTTACAAAAGTTACACGAGAACATATGTCTGGTGGAAATTCAACTGTTGGATCTCTCGTAGACAGGAAGATAACAAAAGATGGCGATAAATCGATATCTTGATCGCCGAGTGTAATCAAAACGCGGCCACCTGTGCGTCTCAATTCTCTGTTCAATACTGGATTTAAGACTGGATCATAATTTTCTACATCTTGTACTAGTAAAGGATTACCAAATCTCAAAGCACTTTCCAAATTCTTTCTGAATGAATCATCAAGAAAACTGGTTTTTGTGATTTTGCGATCTTTAAATTCGTTCATTATAAACTCTGTTGCTTGTCCAGAAGGATCGATTATCAAGGGGTATCTGTTGAAGCGCTTCAGCATTATAGCATTTTCGGTGCATAAATCATCAGTTGGCAATGCATTTGCTTGCCAGCGCAGGCGTTCATCCGGATTAGATAGATATTCCGTTCTTGCTATGTCGGGACGGAACTGAATATTCGCATGTTGCAAGTGTTGACACCAAGTTGTAAATAAATTTTGCCGATACTGTAAAAAAAGGTTTAATTAAGATTAGTTTACAATTAGCATATAATATATATGCAAATTTCTGATTCTCTGGAATTTTCAACCTTTGTGATTAGAGAGCGGATTAGCGCTCCTGTGAAGTGAGCTGACGAACGTAGCTAGGCTCTAACAAGCGGACCACAGTGAACCCGGCAGAGAGAGGGACGCGAGACAACGTGCATGTCCGACATGCGCGCGTACGCCTGCCATTGATGTATTGATGTAAACGAAGTTCTCCGCATGTGAAAGCCGAGCTGCGCTCATCAGGTAACTTCACAGTTGCGCTCATCCGCTCTCCACTTATGATTCTCTTATTTATTTCAGAATAAATTAACCAAATAAGTTTATTTCGTGTTCACAGTATCCTAACTTTAAATACAATGTATCTTTCTTTTTCGCATCAATTTTTCAAGTTTAGAAAGAATCCACTTTTTCGAAGAACTCATAAAAACGACTTTTTTCAAGAATAACCCACAGTTCAAATGATATTGTTCGTTTTGGCATTAACATAATCTTCACGTATTCTGAAAATGGAAGCCTCAATAGAGGCTAGCCTTATACGGATTCAAATAATTACCCAAAAAGTGTGATGATCAATAAACTTACGTGTTGATCAAAGTATCCAGCATAAGCTAAAAACGCAGAAGATAGGAGAACATCGCCAATTATTGTCGACATTTGACTTCTGAACGTTTCACTAGTCGCTTCCCATCTTTCTCTTTCTATTACCAATGATTTAAGTAAAGCAATTGATCGATCAACTTTTCCTTGAACATTTTCTAAATCAGTTTTTATAGCTTGAGCCTGCGAAATTAGTTGTGCATATTCTTCTTTGTAAGACGCGATACTTTGTTCCAGTTGAGCAATCAGATTTTTTACTTCTTCGCCTTTTAATGTATTAGTTTCTGCTTGACATTCAAGAGAATGTAATTCGTCTCTTAAGGGTTCAACTCGTTTCAACATATCAGCATACTCAATCTAAAAAGAAATAATTATAAATAAGAAAAAATATTAAATACAATTTGCCTGCACGTGTAGCACCCTATGTTGACTGTTAAATTAAAATTATGAAATGATTACCTGCGCTATGGCCCATTTTACCATAGGGCCACAAGCCATGCTGGCGCGATTCACTTTTTCAAAATTATAATCAGGATTGCAAAGGTAACGGCACTTCATTTTTTCTCTTACATCATCTCTATAAAAAGTAAATAAAAATTGCATGGTCAATACAATTCGCGATTAAAATACTCGTGCGAAAGAGTGGGAATTTTTGCAAATACACTGGCCAAAATAATACAGCTTGTAGTCCCGGAGCTGACGACATTTTTCATGTATTATTTTCTACCGTCTGGACGTTAACGACCAATTATTTTGACAGAAAAATACTCGAAACTACACTTGGCAGAAGTTTTGCCCGGTTGCAAGATGGCGCACAGACATTTAAAATTGTCAGTTTTTTTGAGGTTGAACAGGAAAAATGTTTGGCACGTGCATTTTCTGGTGCTCTTCAGTGAAAATAACTCATCCTCAGAAAGCCAGACGGCAGAAAAACATTCAAACACATCTAAAAAATTCACAACTTTGGACGACTGTAGCACCATCTTGAATCGGGGCAAAAAATCTGGCAGGTGGCTTTTGAAGTGTTTTTTGAGTACAAATAATTCTTCCTTAACGAGGCAGATGACAATACAATACTTTAGCAGCCAGGGTGACCTGCGGGGTCACACAAGGCCATGGGATTTAAATGGACTAGCCTAACAAGACAATAATAATAATAATTAATAATAACCCTGTACCGAAGGTGTTCACGCGTTGGCGTCGCGGTAGGGATACCACAATGAAAGATGAATGGATGGGTCTCTACTATGAAAGTGCGAAGTTTGAAATCGAAAGCGAAAAAGGATACAACTTTAGGACCAAGTTTGCTGCAAAGTATCCTCATATAAAGGAAGTCGCACTAAGAGATCTTATCCCTTAGATGAAGGACATCAGGACTAATCTGCACATCTCAGAAGACCGAGCAATGGACCATCCTCCAGAGGCAGATGGGCGAATACAAACAGAGGCAGGAGCAGACGTACAGCAACCAAGAATGCGGTTAAAGTGGACATTCCATAGAAATAAAAATGTTATGCGCCCTTATTTTTTGGCAGAGAAAGATGGGCAAAGTGTGAGGAGAGAAAATCATCGACTCTTCTTACTTGAATACCCAGAGCTAGCCACCAGAATAAATGAGCAGAATCTAGCAGACCAAAAACGCTCAATATCTGTGTGAGCTACCTTTAGAATATGTGGACAACGAAGAACTGACTGAAGCATAAGGCATAGGTACGAGGGACAATGTACATCAAATACAGGATCCACTAGAACCACATCCGGACATTAGTTACGATGATGTGAACAGCGAAATCGCAGAAAAACAACAGCACCTTGAGCGGAATTTTGATCATGCTTTACTAGATTTAAGACATGTAGAATTTAACACAAGGTCATTCTCTGTCGAAGATGAACATCACAAAGGATTTGCGTGCACTAATAGAACGACTGAACAGCAAGGTATTACCTATGCATTTTAACGCAACGCAAACTGTGTTATAGTTGCAAACTCTTGTATACTGTGCAGCTGCGGCGGCCGTTAGAACGTCGGGCCATAGAACTAGGCCTACAACTGCAGTCTTTGCCCCAGGAAGGAATCGAAATCATCCATGCAAGATCAGGTTGGATATGGATGTCAGCAAAGTAAGGTGCAAATTGGGTCGATTGACTCAATATGAGAAAGAAAATAGAACCACAAAGCTGATACACCATGTTAATAAAATCATCCAGCCTCGGTACGTCGAGCCATAGAAACCAGCAATATTGGATACGATTATCGACTCCCAAAGGCAGAGACTTGATGTTCTTCCTGCTAGACTGCGTCGGTACAAGAAAAATAGTGCGAGAAGGCAACAAGATCGAATCGTTCAGGCAGATGGACAAGGGTTTATCGTCAACTGAGTATAAAGCAAAATAACCAACAAGACGCCGAAGTCCCTCAATTGGAAGACAAGACTAATTATTGGTTGGATGTTTATGGAAAAACTAACGAAAGCAATTTGGACACTGCGTGGTTCCAACTAGAGAAAGCAAGAGCAAGCAATAACTCGGAAATGGAGCTGACTAACATCACAGCTCTAGATGTTTCAGCGGTTTTGAAAAAAGCAAGTAACTGGAAAGCTCCAGGTCCGGACATGGTGCACAACTTCAGGTACAAATACCTGACTAGTGTGCATCCTGCATTGGCAAGGTGTTTTCAGAAGATCATCGAACACCCAGATCTGATGCCAGGCTTTATGCTCCAGGGTACTACTTATATGTTGCCTAAAACACCAGGCGCTCAAAATCCATCTGAATTCAACCCGATAGCCTGTCTTCCAACAATTCATAAATGCCTTACAGCCATCATTACAGATAAGGTATATTCTCACTGCGACGAAAATGACATCCTAACAGAAGAAAAAAAAGGATGTTGTGAAAACTCGCGGGGCAATAAAGGTCTAGTCACCATAGACGCTGTCGCCATGACGCAAGCTCGCAAACATCAAAGAAACTTGCAGATGGCATACATCGATTACAAGCAAGCGTTTCCTTCCATACCACATGACTATTTGCTTGAAGTCTTAAAAATAGACAAAATCTGCCCACGCATCATCGACTTTCTAAGACGTGCGATGATGCTTTGGGGTACATGAATCAAGTATTTTGATTATGGACAACCAAAGATAACTTGATGAATACGCATTACGACGAGTTCCTTTCAAGGAGACTCCTTTAGTGAACTGTGGTTTTGTTTAGGTTTGAACCCATTTAGCAAAACACTAAATAGCATGCCTGATGGGTTCTGAATACATGATAATAAGGATGGTCATCAGGTGGTCATCACATGGAGTTCGGACTAGATAAATTGTAGAACAGTGATTTTAACCAGAGGAGAATTAGTGATAGCAGAACTAGAGAACGATTTCGAGAATAACAACGAGGCAATGGCTGAGGACGAGTCATATAAATACATGTGTATTCTCGAATCTAAAGGTATTCAGCATACGATGGTTAAGAAAAGCCTAGCGATTGCCTTTACTACAAGACTCAGATTGAATTTGAAGACTTCTGTTAACTCCACAAACAAGATCATGGCCATCAACACCTATGCCATCCCGGTCCTCATGTACTCTTTTGGGTCCTTTGTCGAAAACCGACATTGAACGATTAAACAGACCATCCGCGTAGACATGACGAGGTACCAAATACACAACAGTAATTCGGCGATTGAAAGGGTAGTTCTTCCATGACATAGAGGAGGGTCGGGGCGTTGTAGATGTCAAGAAACTGTGCAAGTCGCAAATTATACAGTTGCGAGACTATTTTAACAGCAAGCGAGATGCTGAGCTTTACAACACCATCTGTTAAGCGTATCAATATGAAGTGGATAGTGAGGCATCTAATATTTGGCTGAAAAGGGGCGTCCCGTTTCCAGAAAAGAAAGGATTCGTCATTACGATTCAGGGCAGGGTTGTCAGCACCAGAAATGATCGCAAAAACGTGTTACATCGAAACGTGGTTGACCAGTGCCGATTATTTGGAGATAACAACGAATCCATCGAGCACATTATTTATGAGTGTCGCGTAATGGCTTAAAAAGAATATATGCACAGACATAATGATGTGGTGGGCATTATACATCAACTTGCCCTCAACCTAGGACTCTTAATAGAATTGATGCCTTTCTATAGATACATTCCAATGCCCGTTTTAGGAAACGGAGATTACATCTTATATTGAGATGTTACTATCCACACGGATAACTACATCCGAGCCAAGCGACCCAAAATCGTGATGCGAGAAAGAAAAGTGTAAGAGTGTACATCATCGACATTGCGTTTTGCGACCACTGTGTAAGGATAACAGCGGTAAAAGACGAAATCCAAACTACAACATGCTCCTAATGTTGTACCTACAACATCATCGCAAAAGATTTCAAATGTCGTATTAAATTAACTTATAACATCCTCATCTCGTCAGCTACTTGACTTAGTCCGTGGCTATGATGAAGAAACTGGTACACCAGAGATCAAGTTAAAAAAAAAAAGAATAGTTACCCTACCGAAGGTGTTCTCATGCTGACGTCCCGGCAGAGCTTGAGCTTTCCTCCCATGACTTTGAGGGCTATGTTGGCTGCAGCATTGGTACTGACAGGGTTTCCCATGCCAGACAGATAGAGAACGGAGGGGAAAGGGATTAAGAGGAACTTCAGACCCATACATTATTATCGAGAGTATTCTGAACATTTTGAAACGCTTGTCGCTTCCCGAGGATCGTTGCCCCCCCCCCCCCCACTGGAGCCTTCGCTGGGAACCACAGCATGCGGGTCGGTGGTGATGGTGAGCTGCGAGAAGGCCAGGTAGATCTCAATAATCAAACAGCTGGCCAGCAAGAACATATGCGACAAACGGTAAACAGTGGAACATTAACTGTGCCTGCTGAGGATGCTTTGGCTAGCGTTAGCAATTTTCAGCTAACCACCTCAACAAAAATACCGTGGGAGAGCATCAAGTGGAACCCAACAATGAAAGAGGAATTATCGCGTCTCTATTATTAAGCTGCGAAGTTTGAAACCAAAAGCGAAATATACAACTTCGGAACGAAGTTTGCTGCAAAGTATCCTCACATACAGGAAGTTGCAGTATGGAAACTTATCGCTAAGGTGAGGACATCAGAAATAATCTTCTCATCTCAGAAGACCGAGCAATGAAGATTATACGAGAGGTTGATTTGGCGTGGAAAAACGTGGATAGTGAACATCAGTTAGAGAAAGCCGCTTCCTATTGATGAACTCCGCCTGGAAGATGTGGACAACGAAGACCTGATTAAAGCTGAAGGCATAGGTGCTGGTGATAATGAACATCCCGTACCGGATTCACCAGTACCGGATCCACTAGAACCAGAAACGCAAATTAATAACGTAAATGTAAACAGCGAAATCCCCAAAAAAAAATACAGCACCTTGAGAGGAATTTTTATCATGCTTTACTAGAGCTCAGATATGCAGAACCAACATAAAGGCTAATAGAATAGCTGAACCTACAAATGCAGTCTTTGTCCCAGGAAGGGATCGAGATCCATCATGGAAAATCAGGCTGGATATGGATGTCAACAAAGTAAGGTACAAATTGGGTTGATTGCCTCAATATAAAAATGGTAATAGAACCAGAAAGCTAACACACCATGTTACTAAAATCTTCCACCCACATCGAGACATTGAGACCAGCAATATTGGACGAGGCCATAGACACCCAAAAGCAGAGACTTGATGTTCTTACTGCTAGACTGCGTCAATAAAATAAAGTAGTACAAGAAGGCAGCAAAATCGAATCATTTAGGCAGATGAGAGAAGCCGAGAGAACAAACAGAAGCAATTAAAACGCTGCGTAGTTTCATCTAGAGAAACAAGAGCAAGCAGTAACCCTGAAATGGAGCTAACTAACTTCACAGATTCAGATGTTGCAGCGGTTATAAAAAGGGCAAGTAACTGGAAAGCTCCTGGTCTGGACATGTTACACAATTTCTGGTACAAGTATCTGACTCCAATAAGCATTGGACTGGACAAGTGTGTTTGCGTCCATCTACACAAAGGAAGACATCGAGTGAGGATCAGGATGATTATGTCATAGGTGGAAATACCATTCTTGGTAATGGAGAGACACACGCATATCTTGGAATAAGGCAATCGGAAACCCAATATGTGCGTATGTTAAAAACGGCCCTTGAAAAAAATCATCGCCAAATTCTCAGAAAAATTTGGTCTTCCGAATTATCTGTGAAGAATAAGATCCAGACGACCAATATTCTGGCCGTTTCTATATTGTTCTACACGCTTGGTGCAGTAAAATGGAACGTCTATGAGTTGAAGCAACTTATATAAAGCACACACAAAATGAAGAAAATCCATCGAAATCATCATCCTAGATCTTCCGTACCTCGAATATACTTCCCTCGAGATAAAAGGGGTAGAGGTATGCTGAGCTTGGAGTTCTTGGCCCTGTCTGCGGCGTTTCTATACCGCGCCGCAGATACGGCCGCAGAGGAGCTTGGTCTCCCACTTGATTCCAGTTGCACTACATACGGCCTAGCATCACTGACACCACTGGTCCTCAAAAGTCGTCCACAGGAAGCAGAACATTCGCTTCTATCAAGAGAACATGCTAACAAGCCCGTTCATGGTAAATTCTACGGCATTATATGTAGAGACGAGCAATCGATGGAGCTGTCCGACATGTTACTCAAGTCTGCTGGATTGAGATCGGAGACTGAGGGGTTGTTTTTGCCTGTCAAGATGGCGTTATAGACACCTTAGTTTACCGCGAGCGCATAATGAATGTACCTTTAGGCTGTACCGACTGCTGAGCGTGCAAGCAAGAGCCAGAAACACTTGGATATTTTCTCAATGGGTGCTCAAATTATGCATGCTACGGGTACATAGAGAGACACAATGCGGTTCTAAAATTGTTATATTACCATCTTCGGCATTTCTATGGTGTTGATCTAATGCCCGTTTTGCTGATATAGTCCTCGAAGATTAAAAGACGAAGATAATTTACGTGATTGAATTGTCGGCACCAGCCGATTGTAATATCACAGCAAAGGAGGAATTAAAAACAGATGAAATATCAAGCACTTCTTTTCGAGCTGAGCAGGCTCTACCAAGGCTACAAAGACATCTTGTAGTTCTCATAATCGGTTGCTTTGGAGGTATGAATGCTTCATTTCATAGTCAACTCAACAAGATTCCGGCTTGCCAGCGTCAGGCTCAGTTCATTGCGAGCCAGATGCAAAAGCCTGTTCTTCTGGGATCACTCCATCTGGTCCGTCAACACTGTTCCTCATAACATTCTACATAAGAGTGGTAGCTCTGAAAAAAGTATCCAGAGGTAAACCCTCATCTCCAACTGTGCCGTCTGCCGCGTAAGGTCATTCGCGGCTGTAGATCGAACTCCAAGGAACAGTGTTGTACGAAGTCTCTTGCATAAATTTCCCGCTCTTGCTTACCTTCTAGGATATGAGGAGCAGGAGTGACTAAAGTACACGTTCCAGTTACTTCAGGATTGGTTGCTTTAAGGAACCATGCCCGTAGCTTCTGGAGCCTACAACTTCTCATAATAACTTGGCCTTAAACAACCAGATGGTATAAAGTCATGCAAATCATCCATTTTTAACAATTTCCATTGCAAGAAGAAAGCTGCAACCGACGTGGGAGGACGAGGGTGCTAGACTAGCACCTTCATATGTTTTACATGAAAAATAGACGATATGAGAAGTTTCAACCGGTATAAAATGATACATGAAAAATGTCGTCAGCACCAGAACTATGATGTACTCATTAAATAGAACACGTTGTTTCTGCAGTAGTTTTCTAAACTAAATACGAATTCCTACTTTTGTTGTACTGTAAACAGTTCTTTTTTCGACTGGTTCTGAAACACTTAAGATAAGATTATTATTATATAAAATGCTTACGTGATATCCTCTGTACTAAAATTAGAGACAATAGTGTTGATAAAATTGTCCCTCATGATAACAGCACGAATTGATTTCCAGTCACTTGCATTTTCACCAAGCAGTAGACAGATAGATTCCAAGGCAACCTTAACGACGGCAGGTGGGTTCGCCATTGATCGCACCTCTACCAAATGTTGTTTTTTAATTGATTTTACCGCTGTACAGACAATGACATAAATATTAAATTTTGCTTCATAATAATTGTTGTTAATTTTCTTTAACATTATTAATTCACCATCATCCGTATTTCTAGTTTTACAACTGTTACACTTGCATATTTTACGCATATCTAAATGCGGCTCATGCGTATGGTGTTTCTTATATTCGAACTTTTGGAATTTTCAGCCTATCGAGGTGAGATGTCAATAAGGACAGTTTTTCTACTGTTACTGACTTATTTCTCCTCTCGTTTGCATGCAATTTTTTAAACAAACTAAACGGAAATAAGAATAACCTGTTCGCGCAGGTTTTTTTAAATTCAAATGTTATAATTATCTAAAAAATTATTGAATTTTCCCGAAAATCTTTTCACAAAATTGTGGATAAATACAATATTTTGGGTTAGAGGCATATCATCCCTGAAATTAATATTTTTCCATAAAAATGGAGCAGACCCGTTTTTATGTGTTGCTACGCCTCTTATTTTCTATCTAATGGGAAATTTATGCAGCCATGAAACTCACATATTTCCTTAATTTTGTAAAATAGAAAATTTATACGAAATATTATCATGGGTTTTACTAAACAGTAGCCCATTAATACTAGAAATACCATGGACAAAAAAAATGCGGTATATTAGATTCTTTTAGCAGATAGCATAACTTTAAAAAACTTACCAGTTTGTGCATCAATTACGGCTGGTTCTACTTGTGCTAAATCTGCCATGACATCTTCTCTCTTTTGATCAATTGCTACTGTTTGAATAGCGAGTTGCTGCTGAATTTCTTGACTTTGAACCTTCTTTTTTTCTGCTTCTTGCTGATCTTTTACCATCTGCCTCAGTTTCGCATTCGCAGCTTCATTTTTAGCTTGCAACTCCTAACATTCAATAATGCAATTATTTATATTTTCAATATTATGGTTCATAATAACATAAAAACTATTTGTAGTAAATAACATGTGGATGTCCGCTAGAAGTGGACGCGCATCAGTCGACTTGTTTAGTGTTGTAGACTCAAAAACATTGAAAACCCAATAGATATAACTTGAAGTTACTCGTTTTTTATTCAACGACTTCCACGTCAGGAATACAAAAACTGCAGCCAATGCTCCAATTTTGAAGAAACGTAATGAAATTACAGTATTTGCTGGGTATCATGTTGTGATTTTTTATTCATTTCCAAAACTTTCTAACTATACCAGTAACAATGGACATTTTTCCATGTTCATCTACCGGGGTTTTGATGGTTCGAGTCCCACCTTAAACTGTATTTCCCCTAAAAAAAAGGCCAAACATCTGGTTGAAAAAATGAAGTGAATCCGGTCTTTTTTTAAGTATTTTTTTTTCTTTAAAGTACTTCAATTGGGTTTATATAAAAATAGGTCAGGTATTGTGACAGAGATTTTGCCCCTCAACACGCGATTTTTTTTTTAAAGGTGCAAAACTAAAAAAAAAAGGTTTCTATCAGCAATAGTCTAAGAGGTACGGCCCAAAATTAGATTGAAGAAGACGTAATTACCTTCTTCTTTATTTTATTTTCTTAATTATTATTTTTTTTTTTTTTCATACTTTTTCTCGGATGAACCCGGTTTTTCGTCATAGCCACGGACTAAGTCAAGTGACTGATGAGATCAGGATGTTAAAAGTTATTTCAATACGTTGTTTGAAATCATTTACGATGATGTTGTAGGTACAAAATTAGAAGCATGATGTAGTTTGCAGTTTGGCTTTGCCGCTGTTATCCTTACACAGCAGCCGTGAGTGTTAAAGGTGACACCAGTCGCCTCTGGATGCTTTCTTAGAGCTACCATGTATCACGCCATAGGTTCTTAGTCACTTGCTTCCTGATGGTCTAGGAAGTTTCTTACAATGCGACAGGTGTTTAATAAAACCGCCTTTTGAGCTGCCGCCAGTACCCTACTGACTCCTAAATGTTCAAGATGTTCAGTGCATCTTGCGTGCACATTGCCTGTAGCCGAAATCACAATAGGATGAATAGATGCATGTTTCACATTCCTCCATATTGCCTTAACTTAATGCCTTAGCTCGCTATACTTATGAATCTTGGTTGTATAGGTTGCCTGCAAATTTCGGTTGAGCGGACAAGCAATGTCGATGATGTAGACTCTTCCACCTTTTTTCTCTCGCATCACGATGTCAGGTCGATTGGCTCGGATGTAATGATCCGTCTGGATAGTCACATCCCAATATAAGATGTAATCTTCATTTTCTAAAACTGACATTGGAATGTATCTATAGAAAGGCATCCATTCTGTTAAGAGTCCTAGGTTTAAGGCAAGTTGTTGATGTACAATGCCCGCCACATCATTATGTCTGTGCGTATATTCTCTTTGAGCCATTACGCGACAACCATCAATAATGTGCTCGATGGATTCGTTGGTATCTCCATATAATCGGCACCGGTCAACCACGTCTTGATGTAACACGTGTTTGCGATAATTCCTGGTGCTAACAACTCTATCCTGAATCGCAATGACGAATCCTTCCGTTTCTGGATACAGGAGTCCCTTTCTCAGCCAAATATTGGATGCCTCACTATCCACTTCATATTGATCTAGCGTTTTGGGGTGTTCGCTGTGGATGGCTTTCTGTCTCCATTGCGTTTCTAATTCCTCTATGGTTTGTGCCCTGATATTCAAGGCCTCCTCTGAGGACAAATTCAAGGGCGTGTAGTCAAGATCCGCTTTACAGATGGTGTTGTAAAGCGTAACATCTCGCTTGCTGTTAAAATAGTCTCGCAACTGTGTAACTTGTGACTCACACAGTTTTCTGAAATCTACAATGCCTCTGCCCCCTCTATGTCGTGGTAGAACTACCCTTTCACTCGCCGAATTACGGTGGTGCATTCGGTGTTTCGTCATTTCTACGCGGATGATTCTGTTTAATCGTTCGAGGTCAGTGTTCGACCATTTGATGAGCCCAAAGAAGTACGTGAGAACAGGGATGGCGTAGGTGTTGATTGCCCTGATCTTGTGTGCCGAGTTAAGAGAACTCTTCAGAACCAATCTGAGTCTTGTAGTGAAGGCAGTCGTTAGGCTTTTCTTAACTATCGTATGCTGAATACCCTTAGATTCAAGAATACCCAGGTATTTATATGACTCGCCCTCAGCCATTGCCTCGATGTCATTCCCGAAATCGTTGTCTATCTCTGCGGTCCCTAATTCTCCTCTGATTAAATGCACTGTTCGGCATTTATCTAGTCCAAACTCCATGTTGATATCATTGGAAAACTGCTTTGTAACATCAATCACTTGTTGCAATTTCTCGTCCGAACTAGCGTATAGCTTCAGGTCATCCATGTATAGAAGATGGGTCACTTGATGACCATCCTCATTATCATTTACTCGGAACCCATGAGACATGCTATTTAAAGTTTTGCTCAGTGGGTTCAACGCTAAACAGAACCATAATGCACTGAAGGAGTCTCCTTGGAATATACCCGTCTTAATGCGTATTGATCTAGTTATTCTCAGTTGTCCATGATCAAAATACTTGATTCTTGTACCCCATAGCATCATCGCACGACTTAGGAAGTCAATGATGCGTGGACAAATTTTGTATACTTTTAAGACTTCAAGAAAATAGTCATGTGGTACGGAAGGAAACGCTTGCTTGTAGTCAATGTATGCCATGTGCAAGTTCATTTGGTGTTTACGAGCTTGCGTCATGGCAACAGCGTCTATGGTGACTAGATCTTTACTGCCTCGGGAGTTTTTACAACATCCTTTTTGTTCTTCTGTAAGGATGTCATTCTCGTCACAGTGAGAATAAACCTTATCTGCTATGATTGCTGTAAGACATTTATATATTGTTGGAAGACAGGCTATCGGTCGAAATTCAGATGGATTTTGAGCGTCTGGTTTTTTAGGCAACATATACGTAGTACCCTGCAGCATAAAGCCTGGCATCAGATCTGGATGTTCGATGATCTTCTGAAAACACCGTGCCAACGCAGGATGCACACTAGTCAGGTACTTATACCAGAAATTGTGCACCATGTCCGGACCTGGAGCTTTCCAGTTACATGCTTTTTTCAAAACCGCTGAAACATCTAAAGCTGTGATGTTCGTCAGCTCCATTTCAGGGTTATTGCTTGCTCTTGCTTTCTCTAGTTGGAACCACGCAGTGTGCAAATTGCTTCTGTTAGTTTTTCCCCAAACGTCTGACCAATAGTTAGTCATTTCTTCCAATTGAGGGACTTCGGTGTCTTGCTGGTTATTTTGCTGTACACTCAGTTCACGATAGAACCTTCTTTCGTCTGTCTGAAAGGTTCGATTTTGTTGCCTTCTTACACTACTTTTCTTGTACCGACGCAGTCTAGCAGTAAGAACATCAAGTCTCTGCCGCTGGGAGTCTATAATCTCATCCAATATTGCTGGTGTCAATGTCTCGATGTACCGAGGGTGGATGATTTTAATAACATGGTGTATCAGCTTTCTGGTTCGATTTCCTTTTTTATATTGAGTCAGTCGACCCAATTTGCACCTTACTTTGCTGACATCCATATCCAACCTGATCTTCCATGGCGGATCTCGCTCCAGTCTTGGGGCGAAGACTGCATTTATAGGCCTAGTTCTGCGGCCCAACGTTCTAACGGTTGCCACAGCTGCACAGTATACAAGAGTTTGCACCTCTAACGCATTTTGTGTTGCGTTCAAATGCATAGGTAAAACCTTGCTGTTTAGGTGTTCTATTAGTGCACGCAGATCATTTGTGATGTTCATCTTGGGCAGTGAATGCCTTTGTGTTGGTTCTACATGTCTGAACTCTAGTAGAGCATGACCAAAATTCCTTTCAAGGTGCTGTAGATTTTCTGGGACTTCGCTGTTCATATCATCGTTTAGGATATCCGGATGTGGTTCTAGTCCATCCGGTACTTGGTGTTCATTATCCCTAGCACCTATGTCTTCAGCTGCAATAAAGTTTTCGTTTTCCACATCTTCCAATGGAAGTTCATCAATAGGAAGCTGCTGTTCCACTTCCATTTCGATGGCAGCTATTTCAACAGCCGAAAGCAATTTGTTTACAGATATCGAGCGTTTTTGATCTGCTAGATTCTGCTCATTTATTCTTGTGGCTAGCCCTGAGTACTTAAGTAAGAAGAGACGATGATGTTCTCTCCTTACACTTTGCCCACTTTTCTTTGCCAAAAAATAAAAGCGCATCACATCTCTGTTCATATGGTATGTCCATTTTAATCGCTTCCTTGGTTGTTGAACTTCGGCTTCTGGCACTGGTTGTATTAGGCCATCTACCTCCGGAGGATGTGGTGGTGCTGGATCATCACCAGGTTGAGGAAGAACATCAATTGCCACTGCTTGTTCGTGTGACGCGGCTTCCTCTAACTGCTGTTCATTGTCGTTGTTCTTCCACTCCAAATCAACCTGCTGTTTAATCTCCATTGCTCGATCTTCTGAGATGAGTAGATTAGTCCTGATGTCCTTCACCTTAGCGATAAGATCTCTCAATGCGACTTTCTCTATTTGAGGATACTTTGCGGCAAATTTCGTTCTGAAATTTTGTCCTTTTTTGCGTGATGTTTTAAACTTCGCACTTTCATAATAGAGACGCATCAATTCCTCATTCATTGTGATATCCCACTTGATGCTCTCCCACGGTATTTCTGTTGAAGTGGTTGGCTGCAAATAGCTAACGCTAGCCAAAGCATCCTCAGCAGACGCAGTTGATGTTTCACTGCTTACCGTATGTCGCAGATGTTCTTGCTGGCCAGCTGTTTGATTAGTGAGATCTGCCTGACCATCTCGCAGCTCACCATCACCACCGTCCCGCATGCTGTGGCCCCCAGCGGTGGCTCCAGGGGCGCCCCGACGATCCTCGGGTAGCGACAAGCGTTTCAAATTTTTTAAAATACTCTCCATTATCATTTATGGGTTTTGGTGTTCCTCTTAGTCACTTTCCTCTTCGTTTTCTGCCTGTCTGGCATGGGAAACCCTGTCAGTAGCAATGCTACGGCCAACATAGCCTTCAAATTCATGAGAGGAAAGCTCAAGCCCTACCGCGACGACAACGCGAGAACACCTTCGGTATTATTATTATTCTCTTAATTATTATTCTTACTATCAAACGAACTTAAACTGGGCTTCCGTTTCCTCTCACCACTACCAATCTAAAAATTGTGACTATTCATACTTTAGGAGTCATTTTGTAGGAAACTCTCAGATTTAGATATTCTCTCTCAGATGTTCCACCTTCTTGATCCATTCCACCCCCTGACCATTTCCATTCAAAATCCACTTTAGTATCTCTTCCATGCTCTTCCTTCCCCATTCATCACATGTACATTACACGTGTGCCAAAAAATTCGATTCGTTTTCGAACCGATATTGGACGCGTGCTATCGTTAGATCGCTTTATACGATTCGATCGACTCACCGATCAAGTGTCAAAAAACAGACATTCGATGCGTGCTGCCGTCGGATAATTTTTTTTTTTATTCTATTGGTCCGTGAGTCGAATGTCCATGGTTAATATTACGCGACACAAACACACTCACATACGTATATATATAGATAAAAGTTTGCCATAAGGGCAACCGCGGAATTTTACCGGGAACAGGTGCCATTCTAAAAAATTGTACCCGCTCCTGGCAAAATCGCGGTAACGTTTCAGCTTTAACCACGTCAACGACCGTGAGATAGGTGGGTATAGTCTGCGATGGACTCAATACGACGATCCGGCAAAAGTCTCGTGCACCCTAAGGACAAGAAGCGACCCAAGAATGACTGCTTTCTGCATCCATCTCGTCAGTGCCTTAGCATATTTTTGGTACACGCGCATGGCTTTGAGGTTACGAACCAGTGATAATTTCGTACCTCCGTAAGCACCAATCACAAGGACACTCATTTTAACCGAGTATTTTGGATACCGTCGCTGCAGCTCCCTTTTAAGATCTTGATACCTCCCCTACTTTTCCTTCCCCTTGGCAGTGATGTTGTAGTCGGCCGCAGCCGAGAATTCAATCACGAATATAGTTCGTTTCTCGAAGTCTTTGAACAACAATTTCAGGCATCCAGTGCACAACGGAGACTGCTGTCCAATAATGGTAGTTCCACAAAATTTGGCACTTCTCGTTTTGGACAATTGATTCTATTCACCTCGGTGCGTTCGACAGGGCAGGGTCGCAGCCAACACCGTAGAAGTGCCAAATGTAGTAGTAAAGCACTTTCAGGGCCGTATTATGTCCGTAGAGAAACGTCATTCTCGCGTGAGAGGGACACCTGGACAATAAGTGTTCTAAATACTCAGCACGTGTACGACACAATCTGCACCTATCGCAGGGAACTTCTTTCCGTAAAATACGGTCACCGTATACTAAGGGGAAAATGACACCGACCTGGCACGCGAAAATGAAACCCTCTGCACCTGAATTAAGTCCTGATGATCTGACGAATGCAAAAGTTTGCTCCTCCAACAAGGACTCATCTTTTACATTTCTGTGAAATTTTCCGTGCATTTTCTTGTCGAGTAGCCGTTGGCGGAATTTTTCAATATCTGCTCTCTTTAATTCGGCTTTTAGAAATAAGGCAAGTAGATAGAGTATTGCGGCTTTGTAAAAGAACACTTATTTGCCAATCATCTCGTATTTCTTGGCCGTTTTTAGGAGAGGATATATTCCATTTGCAACGATGTAAACTGTAACCAGAACAATGCGGTCATGAAGACATTGGAGATTCAGAAGTCCGCGCCCGCCTTGACGGCATGGGATGTATAATCGCGGAACGGACGAATTGATATGCAAGATATTCTGCATATGCATGATCTTACGCGTGGAGATATACGTCGAAGAAGATGCTTGTATCTGCTTCGGGGAGACTCCTTCGCTGATGTTAAATCCTGAATGCGGCTTTGGGGTGCGCCTGGATATGTTTAGGTCTCTCCAATGTTAAGATGCTAGAACACATAAGTGATCTTAAGCTCGCTTTGATTAGTGTCACCCCAGAGGTATCTAGGAGAACTGCGTAGTCCAAGAGATAGTAGCGGAAGTGTAATGCAAAAGAGCAGAGGGCTAATTGTGTCGCCCTAAAACACGCCCCTCAGGAAGGTCAGGCTGTCCGTTGTCACACGGTAATTTCAAGATGAGATAGTAAATCTAATTTTCCAAAGTCCATCCAGGCCATCGACAGGGCGCGCTTGACAGCTTGATTTCGCAAAGACTGATGCAAAACGTGCTGATTTCCTGAGTGTTTCTGGCCCCACAGAGTGCACAGTGGGCCGGGAGACTCGAAATCTCGGCCAAAAACCAAGAATGGAATTCAGATAAACCAAACTATTTATTTTTTAGATACTTCAGAGTGCTTGAAAAACGATTTTTACAATTATATTTGCCTATTTGAGAAGTTGTAGGCTCTAGAAGCTACGATCATGGTTGCTTGATGCTACCAATCCCGACGCAACCGGAACGTGTACGTCATCCACTCCTGCTCCTTCTGTCCTACGGACCAGATGTAGTGATCCCTGAAGAACAGCCTTTTGCATATGGCTTGCAATGGACTGAGCCTGACGCGGGCAAGCCGGAATCTTGTTGAGTTGACTAAGAAATGAAGTTTCATACTTCCAAGGCAACCGATTACAAGAACTATAAGATGGACTTTGTGGCCTTAGTACAGCCTGCTCAGCTCGAAAAGAAGTGCTTGATATTTCGCCCGTTTTCTTCCTCCTTCGTCGTGATATTACCATCGGATGGTGCCGTGAATTTAATCACGTAAATGATCTTGGTCTTCAGAACTTTGAGGACAATATCAGGCTTCGCAGCACTGAGTGATGTTGCGGATTTCCCGAACATCACAAAACTTAACTTAACCATACCTTAGTTTGCACCAAGAGTGCTCGAGTGGTGAATCTTCAAGCTCTCCAATACCTTACATTGCGTCATCGACTAGGATCTGTCGTTACCTCCATCCTGGTGAGGCTTCTTCTGTCTTGTGACCTTCAGCTTATTCCTCTTCTGGCTTTCCCTCCTGGATTTTAGTATCTTCTCTCTCTTTGGCCGTCTGAGATCCACGACATGTCTCTGGTGAAGATGAACCAAGACGATTACCAGCTTGATTATGGACAAACTAGGTAATTTCGCCACTTTACATATATTTTTTTTCCTGGCTGTTGATGTCGTCTCTCTTATATCTTGTTTTAGGAGTCATGCAGTCCAAAATTACACCTGCAGTTCGAAGCAAGGATTTCCGTTCTCCAATTCTCGCACAGGGGTGTATTTGGCCACCCTCGTTGGCTTCGAATTCCGAAGGATATTACCGCTTCTCGGGAACAAGGAAAGATTCTTGGTCGATGGCTTGGTTTAACGAGAAAAAGGAAGATGCAACGAAGAGAAGGAAAAGCGACAGGGCAGACCTATGGAAAGCGAGCTTGCTTGATGATCTTTCTCTTGACCGTAACAATTGAAATTAGTCCTCTTCGCAGGACACTTATTACCTCTCCCATCAATGACTGTTCATCGCGATAGCATAGCCTAGATTCGGATATATCATTCTAGTTTGTGAACTCGAGGTGTGAACCACGTGCTCGTCGACGACCCATTATTAGGCTGTTGTGATAAGGTACGGTCTTGATCCTTTTTTATGGTTTAGCCTAGGTATGAATTTCTATGGTTATCGTTATCTTTATCCTTTTTCTTATTATTTAACTCCTTGGCAAAATCGTACCATTTTATAACAATTGTGTCTTGTATTCTTTATAATGAGCCTATAAACTATTTTTGACGGAGTGCCGATGTCTGAAATCATGTGCCACTATGTTTCATTTGAGCTATCCCAATCATGTTGGAGGAGGAAGTTTCCACTCAAAATGTATAAGTAGAGATCACTCCCATTTCCCCTCCGATTATTGAGACCCTAATTCAGTTTTTACCCTGAAGTGTTCTATACTGTTGCATGATGTTGCCAGTTCTTAGAATTTTCCACTCAAAATGTGTAAGTAGAGATCACTCCCCCTTCCCCTTCGATTATTGACACCCTAATTCAGTTTTTACCGTGAAATGTTCTATACTGTTGTATGTTGTTGCAAGTTCTTAGAATTTTCCACTCAAAATGTATAGGTAGAGATCACTCCCCTTTCCCCTTTGACTATTGAAACCCTAATTCGGTTTCTACCTTGAAAAGTTTTAAATGGTTACAAGTTCTTGGAAGTTTCCCCTCATAAATGTTTAAGTAGAGATTACTCCCCTTCCACTCTGACTATTGAAACCATGATTTAGTTTTACTTCGAAATGTTTTACATTGTTGTATATTTTTCACAAGTTATAAGTAGTTTCCCCTAATTCTTTGTAATAATCCTATGACTGAGTCCCTAGAATATAATAAATCAGCTTTAATTTTATTTTGCAATGAATTTTATGACTGGCACTCCGGACTGTTTATCTGTACTCCTGTGTTTATATTTGTCTCTGTTCGCTTTATAGAGAAACAATTTTGTCCTCTATACATTCTGTAACGATTCTGTAACGATTCATTCTAACGATTCTGTCCTCTATAATTTATCGAATTATATTGAATCGTCTCTCGATCTACAATTATTGAACACAATTGTAACACTTTCAAGACCCCCCTTTAATTATCGACCTTCCTTTGAAAAATAAAACCCATATGAAATGGATGGAAATAGGGAACCTGTTTCGTGGATATACGATCTCAATAAAGAAGGACTCATCGCAGAGTTAGAGAACGGAAATTGCCAAATTACCGGGAATTTCGCTGTCTTGCGCTAGCGATTGTTGCGCGTAGTGCGCTCGAATGTAACTTCCTTGACTCAGCGGAAGTCGCTCCCCGTGAAGACATCGGTCCAGCGGAAAACGGAAATTCCTCGGATCACTTAGATGTAGACAGTCCTCCCCAGGTAGACTTTAACAAACATCCATGTGATAATTTCGAAATGAGAGGAGTAAGCGTTGCCTCGCAGACCGAAATAGACTCTTCTCATTTCGAAATGATGGAAAGCCTTATCAATCTGGACGAGCTGCCGAGTTATTCCGCTATAAACTTTAGAAGAAAACAGAACGAATCCGTTAGGCCACGGCACAATGACACCCCTCGTAGTCATAATATAAATAAAGACGATGACTCACATCGTATAACGCGGGCCGGAATCAGTCTTGAGGAAGAAACGCGTGTTGTTGATCGTTACCGTGAACACGATGAATTACAATCAGGTCGGCCAAACGATAGACAAGTCTCCGAGCCTGAAATAGATAATAGTAGGCATACGCGCAACTGGCGCAGTACTCAGCATTTTTCCGATCCATGTCGCGATCGAGACTACAACCCCTTTGAGATCAACCCCTACCCTCGCGGATCGAGCACCATGCATCCTTCTCGCATCGCCGCTCACAGGTAGCATTCGCTGACTCTTACCCCCCCCCCCCCCCATTTCGATACTCATCGATCCCGGCGTGAAACGCGTGACACACCCCCGACTAACCATCCCCACGCGTATGACGACGATTTCGAGTCTCGACTTTCTCGAGCCGTATCCCCACTCACATAGGTCTGACGCTACTAACCCCTCACGTCAACCGCAACCAGCCTTCGATGATCTCTACCCCCCTTACTATGACTCTCGTCGCTCCCATCGCGACAGTTATGCCTCTCCTTTTTCTAATCCAGCCCGGACGTATGAGATAATGCGCAAATGGAATATAAAATATTCCGGCGCACGCCACGAAGATTCGGATGCAATCTTGATGCGTATTCAGGAGGGCCGCGATCTCGTACCTGTTGACGATGCCGATTTGTTGAGGGTCATCCCCTTTTTCCTATCGGGCATTGCACTTAATTGGTTTAGAGGTTCCAAACATTTGTGGCGAAATTACCATCAATTCGCGGCCGCTTTCAGAGTCAGGTTTGGCGATTCGGATTTTCAATTCGAACTAAGACAGGAGATTCACCATGGAACCCAAGGTGAAGAGGAATCCGTCTCCGATTACCTGACATGCATGAGGGCCATGTTCGACAAATTAACCCCTAGGTTGTCGGGATCTGAGGAGGTTAGCTACGCGCACCGGAATCTTTTACCTAGGCTACATTTGGCCATCCATAGGAATGATATTCGGGATTTCGCTGACCTTGAATACCTTGCTAATGTGCCACAAAAAAGTTATCGTGTGGCAAGAAATTATAAATCTCCCTCCATCCCAGAGCGGTCGTTACTTTCGGACTTAGCATATAAAGATCCCAGAAATAAAAGGTCCGATAACAACACGATACGCGTCAGGAGAGGCTCACATTTCTGGAGGAGGATACGGAATCCCCTCTTTTAGAAGAACCAATTGATTCTGCTTACTTGTCAATAGACAAGAAAGATTATAATAAAATAAATAATAGAGCGAAATCCCAGAATAATTCAAGTACCCCTTCTTCCGATCCAAAACCATCCATATCTGCGGCCTTCAACCCTTAAACTGATTGTCCTAATTGTTCGGGAAATTGAGTACTGAGGTGTATTGTAGGGCTAATACACTTCCAGTAGGATTGGATGAGACTCCTTTAAAAATTAAAGCCCCCGATAAAAGAAACAAAAGATTTAAACCTATTGAAATAATAAAATGATTGGAAGTAGAGTATTTAAACAACGAAATGGAATATTCTGATTTTGCGTGTGTTTATATGCCTAAAGATAGCAATATATCTCTTTTGAATTTTAAAGGTAGAACTCTCATAACAGAAAAGAAAATCGAAGTGGCTTTTAGTATCCCAGATATCCGAATTGAAACCAGAAATCCAAAATTACCTTCAATTCTTCTGAATAATCCTTTTTTAAGGGACTTTAGGGATGAGGATAAGTTAATTACCGCTACTTTAGACTTGAAAACTAGGAAAGTTAATATTCCTCCTAAAGAACCCTTATTACCTGACAATTCTGTTTTTCCGATCCCTGTCTCGAATACTGTAACCTTGAACCCCAACCCTTCCTTACCTACCCCATTTGCGGAACATATTTTCCTTAATCTAGAACAGATTAATCCTAACATTGATTTACCAGAAACTCTCTATGAAACTCTTGAAGTGGAACCTGATTCCAATACCTCCATCCCTGTGTTTAATCTCTCTGAACTTCCTTATTGCCCCTCCACAATTGCCAAATAGAATTAGTTTCCCGTGAAATCCTAGCCCCTGTTGAACTTCATGATCGGGTACAAATGATTGCTTGCCGAGTTCTCAACTCATTGCCAGTTGATTTTGCAATAGGCTTGGATCTTATGGAAATATTTAAAATCAACGTGGACTTTGATGATAGGACATGGACTTTTAAGAGTAATCCCAGTCAGGTTTATTCTTTTCAACTGGACAAGGAACTTCCTGAAAGTTGCAATGGGCTTAGAGAGCTTACACTCACAGAGGCCGATTTGCTTGAAAGATTTTTGACACGCGAGCTACCCGAACATACGGGACGACCTGGTTTAACTAATCTGACCGAACACATTATTGATGTGAACAACCACCCGCCCATTAAGAAGCGATATTATTTAGTATCCCCAAAAGTAATGCAAGAGATCGTTACTGAGGTTGATAAAATGTTAGAGCATGACACTGTCGAGCCCTCAAATAGTGGTTGGTCCTCGCCCATAGTGATGGCACGAAAACCAGATGGCGGTTACCGATTCTGTCTGGACTTCCGGAAATTGAATCTAGTTACAGTCAAAGAAGCCTACCCCCTCAATCAAATGAACGGAATTTTGGATGAACTATTTCCAAAGTAGTCTTGCTAAAGGGATTTCATCAAATCCCTCTAGAGAAAAATAGTCGCGAAAAGACAGCATTCACCGCTCCTGGGCGTGGTTTATTCCAATGTAAACGTATGCCGTTCGGTCTTACGAATGCCCCCGCAACTTTCCAGCGTCTTTTGGATAAAATAATAGGTCCTGAAATGGAACCTCACGCGTTCGCATACTTAGATGACATTATCATCGTCACTAAAACATTCGAAGAACATCTAGAGTGGCTCTCTGAGGTTCTTCACAAAATAAAAGCAGCTGGTTTAGTAATAAATAGAGATAAGTGCGAGTTCTGTTGTTCTTAGGTGCACTATCTTGGTTTTTTTGTTAACGAAAATGGTTTGCAGACTGATCCCGATAAGATCGAGCCAATCTTAAAATACCCTATTCCCCGCAACATTAAAGATCTTCGTAGATTCCTAGGACTCTCAAGTTGGTACCGCAAGTTCATCTTAAATTATGCAACTTTAGCTAGTCCCTTGACGTCACTATTAAAACAGAAACAGCGTTGGATTTGGGATGAAGAACAGCAATCCGCTTTTGATGGAATTAAACGTTGCTTATCAGAAGCGCCCGTGTTAGCCTGCCCTAATTTTGAGATCCCTTTTATATTACAAACGGATGCAAGCAACACTGGCTTAGGAGCCGTTCTAACTCAAAATATCAATAATGAGGAACATGTCATATTTTTTGCCGGTCGAACTTTAACGGATGCCGAAAGTAACTACTCAACTACCGAGGAAGAATGTCTCGCGATAGTTTGGTCCGTTCAGAAATTCAAACCGTATTTAGAGGGCTACAAGTTTACTGTGTTCACAGACCATAGTAGTCTTCGTGGAAATCCTACGTGGAAAATATCCGACAATAAATTATATCATTACCGACCCAACCCCCTGATAACTGACTTCATAGATGATCTAGCAAACTGGAAATTAGTACCGGCTGACGATGAAAAAGAATCCGTTTTGATAGGAGCCCACGATGACCCTCAATCTGGCAATCTAGGTACCCAAAAAACATATATGCGCGTTTCCGGGAAGTACTATTGGCCTGGCTATTATAAAGACGTAAATAAATACGCGAATCGTTGCGCCACTTGTCAGACGTGTAAAGTGGAACAACAAGTACCCGCTGGTCAAATGGGACATCGTGTGGTAGAAGAACCCTGGATAGTGGTAGCCGCTGATATTATGGGTCCCCTTCCACGAAGTAAATCAGGATTCCAGTACATCTGGTAATCCAGGATTAATTCACAAAGTGGATAGAAGTTATACCCTTGCGCGCAGCCACTGGTAAGAAAATAGAGGCCAAATTTCATGAGTGTATCATTAATCGCTGGGGGACACCACAGGTACTTCTCACGGATAACGGAACCAAATTCGTTAACCACACCCTCCGTTAATTAGCAGAGGAATTTAAAATTTACCACACCACCACGCCCCCGTATCACCACAAGCGAACCCGGTGGAACGAGTCAATAGGATTCTAAAAACTATGATTGTTTCCTTCATAGATAAGGATCATAAGATGTGGGATCAATACCTTTCTGAGTTTCGATTCGCATATAATTCAGCTTATCATTCTTCCCTCAAATCTTCCCCCGCTTTTCTAAATCTTGGTAGAGATCCTGAGCTCACACATTCCCTTAGAAGGCGAGTCAATACGAAAACAGAAATTGAAGCCCGAAATCCTGAATCTTGGAAAGTCAGAATGGACAAGATTCAATCTATGCGCGGTTGGGTAATCAAAAATTTGGATGACGCGTTTGAAAAACAGTCTAAATTTTATAATCTTAGGCGTGGAGAATTAAGATTTCATAGAGGATATTTAGTATTGTCTCGCTGTAGAGTCCCTTCTTCAAAGATTAAGAATGTTTCCGCAAAACTATGTCCCCGATACCTCGGCCCCTATAGGGTTTCGAAAGTGCTATCCCCCACTGTCTATGAACTTTGTGACTTGTCTCACAAGTTCATGGGCAAGTCCCATATTCAAGACCTCAAGCCTTTAGTACCCTCTAACGATAGTTCGGTAACATCCCCTTAGATATCGATCCAATGACTGACCCTAACGATATGGAAGTCTGCCCCGGCTGGGAATACCTTCAGCCGTATTCCGAGCTGCTAAATCAGCTCCGCGAAGATTTCCCCGGTTTTTTCCAGCTCTACTGGAGGCTCAAGAGGCTCAGAGAGGAGCGATGACGGTCCGTTCCACCGCTACCCTCCGTGAGATGCCGACGGAAGAAGAAACCCTGGAGGACTTTCGTAGGAGGTATGACCTCGTCCCTCGAAGAGCCATGCAACAAGGAAATTGTGGTGCCCATCAAGCAGTACAGGCTGACTGCCCTGCACCAACACGGGATGCATCGACCCAAACCACCTCCGTGTCCCTACGCTCTAGGTCTCCCGTCACACCTGCTTCCCCTAGATCCTCCTTTTCGGTCCCACCAGATCCACACCCTATCCTTAAAGAGAATTTCGTCACCAAACCCCGGAACCTACCAAAACAAATACCCTCCCTCCTGGATTTAAATGTTTCCCAACCCAAAAATGTCAACCACCGCACCCTGGAATTCCACAACACCACCGCACGGTTTGGATGTTGGAACTGCGGACATCCAGAGCATCGCTACCCGCGGTGCCCACAACGAATATCTGCTTCTTGTCCCCGTTGTGGAGAACCCGGTTTCTTTCCCGCCAACTGTCCCTACTGTTCCCGTTCTTCCCCCAGCCCTCCAGACCCAACCCTTTAGTATTAGCAACCTCCCTTTTTCATTTGAGCAAAACTGAACAAATAAATAAAAACCACACTCCTGCAATTATTTAATTTGTACTCATTCCCATACCACTTCATTCTAAATCTTATTTCAGCTTTTCTATTTATCTTCAAGCTCTAGTTATGTTTCTCTTATTTTTTTCTTGTCTGATTTCTTCTACTCTCACCTATTTTATTTTCGTATCAATTTGCTAAGGAGTCCCGAGTTTATAGCTTAATTTGAAGACACCTCAGTCTAATTTTTCATTTTCTTGGCTAATCGAAAGGGATTATGCTCCCCATCTTTTCATTTTTGTTGTTGTTTACCGTGCCTCCCGTCATGGTTTGAGACCGGTTCGGTGCTCTCTAAAGAGGGGAGAGTTGTGATGTTGCGGATTTCCCGAATATCACAAAACTTAACTTGACCATAAATTTATGAAAATGCGCTTGGTTTGCACCAAGAGTAAATTCGGCACTCCTTATTGTTGTTTTTTTTTAAATTTATTTAGCTATGTTTCCTTTTTGCTTTGTTTCTCTGTTTTTCGTTTTTAATATCTTTATGAGAACCTTCGAATTTTGCGGTCCCGAGTGGTGAATCTTCAAGCTCTCCAACACCTTACATTGCGTCATCGACTAGGATCTGTCGTTACCTCCATCCTGGCTTCTTCTGTCTTGTGACCTTCAGCTAATTCTTCTTCTGGCTTTCCCTCCTGGATTTTAGTATCTTCTCTCTCTTTGGCCGTCTGAGATTATTATGGACCAACTAGGTTATTTCGCCACTTAACGTATTTTTTTTCCTGGTTGTTGATGCCGTCTCTCTTATATCTTGTTTTGGCAGTCATGGAGTCCAAAATTACACCTGCCGTTCGGAGCAAGGATTTCCGTTTTCCAATTCTCGCACAGGGGTGTATTTGGCCACCCTGGTTGGCTTCGACTTCCCAAGGATATTACCGCTTCTCGATAACAAGGAAAGATTCTTGGTCGATGGCTTGGTTCAACGAGGTAAAGGAAGATGCAACGAAGAGAAGGAAAAGCGACAGGGCAGACCTATGGAAAGCGGACTTGCTTGATGATCTTTCTCTTGACCGTAACAATTAAAATTAGTCCTCTGCGCAGGACACTTATTACCTCTCCCATAAATGACTGTTCATCGCGATAGCATAGCGTAGATTCGGATATAGCATTCTAGTTTGTGAACTCGAGGTGTGAACGACGTGCTCATCGACGACCCATTATTAGGCTGTTGTGATAAGGTAGGATCTTGATCCTTTTTTATGGTTTCGCCAAGGTATTAATTTCTATGGTTATCGTTATCTTTATCCCTTTTCTTATTATTCAACTCCTTGGCGAAATCATACCATTTTATAACAATGGTGTCTTGTATTTTTTTATAATGAGCCTATAAACTATTTTTGACGGAGTGCCGATGTCTGAAATCCTTCATTTGAGCTATCCCAATCATGTTGAAGGAGGAAGTTTCCACTCAAAATGTATAAGTAAAGATCACTCCCCTTTCCCCTTCGATTATTGAGACCCTAATTCAGTTTTTACCCTGAAGTGTCCTATACTGTTGTATGATGTTGCCAGTTCTTAGAATTTTCCACTCAAAATGTATAAGTAGAGATCACTCCCCTTTCCCCTTCGATTATGGAGACCCTAATTCAGTTTTAACCGTGAAATGTTCTATACTGTTGTATGTTGTTGCAAGTTCTTAGAATTTTCCACTCAAAATGTATAGGTAGAGATCACTCCCCATTCCCCTTTGACTATTGAAACTCAAAATGTATAGGTAGAGATCACTCCCCTTTCCCCTTTGACTACTAAAACTCAAAATGTATAGCTAGAGATCACTCCCCTTTCCCCTTTGACTATTGAAACCCTAATTCGGTTTCTACCTAGAAAAGTTTTAAATTGTTACAAGTTCTTGGAAGTTTCCCCCCATAAATGTTTAAGCAGAGATTACTCCCCTTCCCCTCTGACTATTGAAACCATGATTTAGTTTCACTTCGAAACGTTTCACATTGTTTTATATTTTTTACAAGTTATAAGTAGTTTCCCCTAATTCTTTGTAATAATCCTATAACTGAGTCCCTAGTATATAATAAATCAGCTTTAATTTTATTTTGAAATTGAGTTTTGCCAATTCATTAAAACCCTACCCCTCTACCAGCATCTATCCTTATTTAGAGGCTGAGCTAACAATTCCGTTTGCGTTCTAGTCACTGCCCTAGTGTTTTCTCTCGTTTTGCTTTACTTAACTTTATTTTTTTTGCGATGCTCTTTTTTTCTCCATATCGATTGTCGTTTGTGTCGCTTATTTGGCAATTTTACAGATTAGGAATTGTGGGGTTTGAAAATGAGAGTTCCATATTCTTGACCTGTGAAAGATAATTTTTCAGTTATTTCGTTGCTAAGTACAAACTCTAAACTACATTGCTGTTTGAAGCGCATTTTTGAAATTCCGGGAATCGATTTTGTTTGGTCTGTCCCAAGAAAGGACTGTCGCCCAACTTAAAGCAAATTTTTAAGTTTTCTCTAGCTAGGGCAGGTTGTGTGCGGCTAATAAGGCCTCTAAATTCCATCAAAGGAAAAAACAGCGTGACAACTCATACCTTGAATGGTCGAGAATGAGAAATTCCAGTAGATTTTACACTGATCATTCTTCACAACGTACTCAAGTTCCCCCGTGGACGTATAGCGAGACGGGCATTAGATAAACACCGTAGAAGTCCGAAGAAGGTGATATAACACTTTTAGAGCCGCACTGTGGCTCTCTATGTACCCGTAATATGCATAATTTGAGCATCCACTGAGAAAATTTCCAACTATTTCTGGCTCTTGCTTGCACTCTCGGCAGTTGGTATCACCAACAGGTACATTTATTATGCGCTCGCGGTAAACTATGGTGTCTATAACGCCATCTTGGCAGGCAAAAAGAAATCCCTCAGTCTCCGACCTCAATCCAGCAGACTTGAGAAACATGTTGGACAGGCCCATCGATTGCTTTTCTGTACATGTAATGCCGTCGAATTTACCTTGAAGGGGCTTGTTAGCATGTTCTCTTAATAGAAGCGAATGTTCTGCTTCCTGCACCCGACTTTTCAGGACCAAAGGTGTTAGTGATGCTAGGCCATGTGTAGTGTCGCTGAGATCAAATGCCACAAGGATGTGAAGGTCCTCTTTTGAAGAGGCAAAGAGTTAAGTTCGTCCACGTATGAAAGATGATTGACCTAATATTCTCTTCTGTTCGGTGGGGCACATAGGTATCCAGAGCTATTGCCTCGGAACACATTATATAGAGGCAAGAGGAAGATGCAGAAAAGTATCAGACTTAGAGAGTCTCCTTGGAAGACCTCTCTCTTATATGTAACATAGCTGGTAGTCACTTGTCTTTTGTCTGATGTTATGAAAAATCCTGTCCGCCACAAGAGCATCAGCTCTTTCATGCAACTCACTATTCTTGGATGCACAGACAGGCACCCAAGAAGCTTGATAAGTTAGATGTTGGTGCGTAGAAGTGAACTTCTTCCACCAAAAGTTGTGGATTTTATCTGGCCCTGGCGCTGAAAAGTTCTTAATTCTAGCGATAACTTTCTGTTATTCTTTAACAGTAATTAGGGCTGATGAAAGAGGTCTTGTTTTTTGCGTTCAGTGCTGCTTGATGGTCAACAGTTTACACTTGTTCAGTGTGTGATTTGTTTTCCTTAAGTTTCGAGCAAGTGCCCTAACTTCCAGACTGAATTTTTTAATTGTCGTTATATAGCTAATCACGCAATGAGCATTTGCTGCATGCTGTCTCGCCGTTTTAATTTTAAACTGAAGCTGTGCAATACGCTCGCGAGTCTTACTCAGGCATACTGAAATATCATTCTTCTATTGTCTTTGATCAATGCAGGAAGGTCAAAAATACCCATGAAGGTATAAAAGACAACGTAAAATTTGCAATGGTATATCTCGGAGAAATAATAGACCTGAGAAACCACATCAGGAACATTAAAACTGGCTCTCTGCAGAAACCCAAGAGGGATGAGAACACACTTAGTCCCATTAACAGCCCTTTCGGTCAACCAAGGAGAAAATCGCAGTCCGAAGCGGCAAACTCCTGGACTACAGTTTTGGGAAGAGGCGGTAAAGAAAATATAGAACGTGAGAAGGTTTCCAGAACTCCGGAAGAGGATTACACCAAAACGGATAAAGCCAAGAAAACCCGGCGGAAGGGACGCCCTCGCTCTGAAGCTATGCTCATAAGTCCCGCTGAAGGGAAAAAGTATGCCGATGTCCTTAAGGACATTAAAACCCAGGTCAAGCCGGACGATATGGGAATTAAAGTCTCGGCTATCAGAGAAACGAAGAAGGGAAGTGTATTGGTCGAACTGAGCGCCAAACCTGAAGATAAGACCAAATTTAGTGTGGCTATCCAGGCTGCTGTAGGAGAAAAAGGAACGGTCCGTTCACTAGTGCCCAGACCTACGATGGACATCCGGGATTTAGATGCTACAACGGAAAAAGAGGAAGTAAGAGGAGCCCTGGAGACTCTTTTAGGAATAAGCACAAGTGAAGATTTTAAGATTAATTTGTCGCGACCTGATCGTTGGGGCAATATTATGGCATTTGTCGAAATGGATGAGACCTATGCAAACAATCTGGATGAGGTGAGCCACAAAATGATAGGTTAGGTAAACTGCCGGATTAGGAGAAGGGAGACGTTGCTACGATGTTTCCGTTGCCATGGGTATGGTCATATGGCGGCGGGTTGTCAGGCAACTGACAGAGCAGGGACGTGCTGGAACTGCGGTGATAAAAATCACCAACCAACCGATTGCACAGCCACCCCAAAATGACATCTGTGTGCAGAGAGAGACCCCGAGAAGAACTTCGACCACGCAGCGGGATCATCGATATGTGCGGCGTTCCTGGACGCCAAGAATAAGAAAAACAGAAGAAGATAATGGCGGTAATCCTACAGGGTAACCTTGCTCGCTGTAAGCTAGCCCAAGACTTAATGTCTCAGCTGGCTTACGAAAGAAAGGCTGACATCTACGTCGTCAGCGAACAATACCAGAATAGGAAAGGTCCAAACTGGTTCTGCGATGACAGCGGAACTGCTGCCATCCGAGTGGTCAACAACACCAGATTCCCAGTGCAGAAACATGGGAGAGATGGCTTCGTTTGGGTCTCGAACGGCAGAGACACCGTCGTCAGCTGCTACCTCTCGCCAAACGAGGGGATTACAGTCTTTCGCAGAAAGATGGTTAATGCCAAATCTTGGGAATGATGCATGTCGTGATCAGACACGAGAGGCCATGAGGTGGCATACATGGCGGCCAGACTGGACTTAACCATCTTGAACTCGGGAACCTCAACTACTTTTAGGAGGAGGAGCTACCGGGAGAGTGCAAGAGGACTACACGGCAAACGATTACCAACACATTAGCTTCCGCATGGGCGGTGGGTCATCGGGTGCCAGCAACAACCGTAAGAACCTTGGAGTAAAGAGAGGCTGGAATGCTAGAAAGCTCAGCTCATCCAAACTTCGTAGCACAATTGCTGAGAAAGTCGGACGTATGCTAGACGAAATAGCAAATACAGCCGTCTCTAGGAAAAACGTGGAAGACCTTGCCAATCGCACGACAAACCTGATCGTGCAAGGTTGCAACGCATCAATACCGACGAAAGCTCCAAGACCTGACAAACCGCCGGTATACTGGTGGACGCAGGAGATTGCGGAATTAAGGACTGTCTGCTTCAGTCTGAAGCGTAACTTCCCAAGAATCCATAAGAAACGCAAAGAAGCAGTCCAGGCCAACAAAGACTACATGAACGCGAAGAAGGTGCTCAATCGAGCCATCAACGAGAGCAAGCGCCACAAGTGGGTTAAGGTCAGAATGGCCGTCGATCAAGTTGCAGCTATGGAGCCCAAGATGATGGAATAAATGATTGGAGAGCTATTTCCCAATCACCCAAGCCGAATCATCAGAGAGGAAGCGCTGTCTGATCCGGTCCCTCTTTTCTGTAAAGAGAAACTGTGGTTGGCAGCCTCCACAATGACATGTGGAAAGTGAACGGCTCCTGACGGCGTCCCGACGGAGGTGGTTCGGTTGATAGCACAGGAAAATCCGTTCGTATTGCTCAACATCTTCAACTCCTGCCTCATATCTGGAGTCTTCTGTTCAAGGTGCAAGAGACAGAAACTTGTCTTGCTGGACAAGGGTAAGGGGCCCTCGATTACGGCGTCTTCATGCAGACCACTCTGCATGCTCGATGTCATCGGGAAGCTCCTTGAAAATCTGTCACGTACAAGATTAAGAGAGGCAATACAGGCAGCAGGAGGACTAGCTGAAAAACCAGCACGGCTTTCGGGAGAGAACGTCAACGGTGAGAGCAATCAAGGAGGCTCTACAAGAAGTTGAAGAAGCCTGGAGTGGAAATTTTCGGTCCAGAAATATCTGTATTATGATCACCTTCGACGTCAAGAATGCATTCAACTATGCAAAATGGGTTGACATTCTTGACGTCCTTGAAAAGCGGTTTAAAATCCCGGCGTCCCTTCTCCGAATAAGAGGTGAGTGCCTTAACGATGGGCAGCTCACCTGCGAAACGACAGAGGGCACACGTAATACAGAAGTCACGGCAGGAGTCGCCTACCTGATCGGATTCGCCGATGATCTGGCGGCTATGATCAAGGCTCGATCAGAAGAAGAGGCAAATAACCTTGTGAAAGAGGTCTCAAGGAGAGTAGAGAACTGGCTACGAACCCATGGTCTCCAACTCGCCAGCATGAAGACAGAGGTGGTGGTTCTCACTAGACAGAGGTACTTCAAAAAACCATTCATAGCGAACATCGTCGGTCACGACGTTGAAGCCGTAAGGGTGTTGAGATACCTAGGTACCTGGATAGATGAGAAGCTCACCTTTAAGACACGAATCTCAAAGGCAGCAGGAAAAGCCGAAACAATGGTTGCCATGTTGGCAAGACTTATGCCAAATATAGCTGGCCCAAGAAGCTGCAAAAGGAGGATCTCGATGAGCGTGGCAAACTCAATCACGCTCTACGGCGCAGAGATCTGGGCGGGTGCCCTTAGCCTGGAATGCCATAGGAAGAAACTTACGGCTGTGCAGAGGAATGGAACACTGAGAGTGGCACGTGCGTACCGATCCGTATCCAGTCCGACGGTGTTGGTCACAACGGGATGCATCCTCATTGACCTTCTTGCCGCCGAGTGGAAAAGAATCTACGAGGCCAAAAGGACGAGGATCGATAGAACCATTGCGTCCCGAGAGAGACAAATGACGTTTCTCAAATGGGAAGAACGGTGGCAAGCTGAGGATAGGGGTAGGTGGACTGCCAGGATAATAGGCGAGGTGAAACCGTGGGTCAAGAGGAGACATGGGAAAGTGAACTATCACGTTACCCAATGCCTCTCTGGTAATGGCTACTTCAATGCCTATTTATTCCACAGAAAAAAGAAACCTAGCCCTACTGCGACTACTGCTGTAATGAGGTAGACGACGCGGAACACACGTTCTTCAAGTGTAACAGATGGGCAGCCGAAAAGTACGTTTTGGAAGGAGAGATCGGCGCCATTACGACGCCAGATAACATTGGAGCACTAATGATCAGTTCTCAGACGAACTGGGATAACATCGCCCAGTACGATGAGAAGGTACTAAGGTAAAACAAATGATAAGAGCAGCTCAGGGAGAGAGAAGCACACTAGTGAATCCCAAACTCACCTAAAAGGTGTCGAAGGCCGACGAGCTCGATGTGCAGTTATTGCACTACTGCGGACGACGCGTACATCTTTAAAGGGAATAGGAGATAACACAAATGTCCAATGAGAAAGTAGGACAACTGGTGAACAAATCAAAGTATCTTCCTCACAGGGTCGAAGGCCGGCGAGCCCAAGAAGAGACCACTGTCCCTTCTACCGAGGACGACGCGTAACCTGGCTGAGGCTGGATGAAAGAAGACCAGGTTGGAAGAAAACGTGGGTATGACGATTTTATATTATTCCAGGCGGGAAATAGAAGAGAGAAGCCGAAGCACGGCTTACTGGACTTTGGCCTGGGGCGCTAAAGTAATGTTAACCGCATTACTTCGGAGCCCCATGCCAATAACCCAGGACTCTGAAGTAATGCGATAAGCAGTTCCGGAGTCCTAGGTTGGCAGGAAAAGGGGGGGGGGGTTTAGTCAGTAAGGATCTGACTCTACCCATCTTAAGAATCGCCTACCCAGGTAGACGATTGCTAAGATGAGTGTCTTATGAAAGATTTCTCATCCTTCTAGGGGGGAAAAAATTGTCGCTAAGCAGGGAGACCACCTTCCTGTAAACTACACAGTTCAGATTCCACAGATTAGCATCTTCGGGGAGCATATCGGTAAGAGCAGTACCAGCTTCAGCTGAAATATCCATTCTGAAAAAGACTTTTTGGTGGATCGCAGTAAACTTGTTTTTTTTTTAATTTTTCAACCAAAGAAAAGAATCAGTTTTAAAAAAGCATATTTATCATAAAGTCGATACTGTAGATATATCTGCAGGACAGACTCTCCTCTGATGAAATGTATTCTAGTAGAATCACGCTTGATTGATCAAAATTATTATTCAGTCACTTTTTATTAATCAATAAATAATTGTTTAAATAAATATGTCCTTCATCCATCGAATGTGCATTTTTTATTGCAATTTCTGTTAGGGAGGCTTATTATGATTAACGAAATACCACTCCATTATGTACAAGTACTCTTGCTCTTGTTAGATTTTTGATGCATTATTAATATTAATTTCTATTTTTTGTTGATATTCTTAAAGAGCCTCCGTGGCTCAGGCAGTAGCGCGTGGGGCTTTCGCGTAGGAGGCCTGGGGTTAGATCCCTGTACCGGCACCCGTGGAAATTTGTCTACGTATATCTACAGGGGCTTTATTGCTTTGGAACCCACCCTAATCTGTAATTCACTTCAAAATAGGCTAGGTACCTCCAAGAAAGAAGCTCCGAGAGGCTGCCCGATGGCATAGCGGATAAAGCTCACTTTGCTATGCAAAGCGGTCAGCGTCATTCACTGTGCCATGAGGGACGGCTCACACCCGAGAGGTATATTTCCAGAAAGTTGGAAAGAACAAAATTCACCGAGATTTAACTCGGTGGAGGTGCCGGGATTCGGTATACTTACTGCCTTGATAATTAATACGGGTGTGAAACAATGAGCTTTTTTATATCCTGAGCGCTAGAGAGGGGGGTGGCTCTCACGAGCTGCCCCGCCCACATTACAACCAACCAACCAAGGGTTCTTAATGTTTTTCAAAATACGCTACAGATGGATATTATAGGACGACTAACCGCGTGACCTATTAAAATTTAGCCGCTGAACCATAATGCGGTAATTTATTTTTAATTTAGCATGCTGACCAAATTACTTAAACTAGGATTCATTTAACGCAGAATTCAATAAGCTTTTTAAATGTAAAAAGTATATGTTTCAATATGTATTCTGGACGGCAATATTATTTCATACTACCCGTGGGTAGGGTATTTTGACAAATATTAAGAACACTTATAAAAACTAGAAAATATTATTTATAATGCATTACAATTCTTACAAGAGTACATCTACGTAATGGATTGGTATGTTGATAATTACAATTTATATTATTAATGTAATCGATATTTGTTTGAACAAATATAGACAGATATAGGTAAAAAAAATCACATTCGACAGGTGCTAACACGCGACCTATTGCAGTTAGGACAATGTTTGCTTTCAATTACATGTAATTACGTCTTCTTTGATTCAACTGTTGACCATTCTCAAATATGATCATCAGGATCCAAGCTCCTAGACTATTAGTGATAGAAAACTTTGTTTTAGTTTTTCGCAGAATTTTGCCTCCTTTAATTTAGATAAGAACAGTTTACACTTTTTTTCAAGCAAATTTTCCGTATTGCGGAGCAAGATCCTTGTCAAGAAACCTGTCCCCTTACTATGCACATCCAAAAAAAGTACTTGAGAGAACAACATTTACTTCTAGAAACATTACCGGATAAAACTACCTGAATAACTGGACTACAGTGACCTCTAAAGGAAGAGGCTCCATATCAAGGGGAAAATTGCTTGGGGGTTACTAGTTGACTTTGAGAGACTCGGAAAAGAGTTAGCGATCTCCTTGCGAAGAGGCTCCATGTCGAGGCGACTATCGCTCGATGGTCGCTGGTCGACTTCGAGTAATGAACACATACACGCATACACTTACATTCCACACCAGGCCAATGCGCCAAATGTGAGCATCTTACTGATAACCTCAGAAGGACCAGTTCATCCACCCTAGGCCAGCTAGGGAGGCTGCCGGGTGGCACAGTGGATGATGCTCACTTTGGTTTGCAAAGAGGCCCACGTCATTCACTATACCGTGGAGTACGCCTGGCACTCTAGAGATATCTTTCCAGAACGTTGCAAACAACGAATGCACCGAAATGTAACTCAGTGAAGGTGCCCAGATTCGGTATACTGCCTTGAGAATAAGGACGGGTGTCGCACAATGGGCTTTATAGCTTAAGAACCAAAGGCGTTCTTTGATTTCGCTTTAGTTTTGATTTTTTACTAAATTTTAAAAGAAGAATATGATAAAAGTCTATTCTATTTTTCTTTGTTATTTTACGTAACTTCATACCTAAAAACTGGAAGTTTTCTGCCAGACAACAGCATATAGGACATTATTTTTCAAGTGTATCATCCTAGAAAAGTAAAGTTCTTTTATCGTACTCAAACTTAGACAAAGTCTACTTCTATTGGATGGTAGTTTATGGAGAAAACATTCTGTTAGATCCTCAATATAATTATTCACTTAACGCAAACATAATTTCAACAGTAAAGCCCTTGTTTTAGTGTTCTAACAACCATATTTCAGTAAAACATAAGCGAAAAATTTCAACTAGTGCGCTCTCGATCAGAAAAGGCGTAAGTGAGTTTCAACTCATTTAACCAAGAATTATAAACCACTAACGAACAATATTTTTCGAGTTCATTCGGTCTTGAATTTTGATGGCCACGTATCATCCTAACGACAAAAGCAAGCAATTTTAGAGCAGAAATATACTTTGAAGACGAATATTCCTTAATGTCCATTGTTCGTTAATACAATTTGTTCATAACAATTAGCTTTAAAAGTTAACAATTTTTTTGCTTTCTTAGAACTCTGTGCATTGAATCCAAGTGACTTGGAGTATAAGAAAAACTTTCTCTAGGAGACAAAAAATGAAATTAAAAAAATGGAAAAGATCTAACATCAGTGCATAATTGCGTTCTAAATCTCATTTTGAACTTCATTTTTTTACTTTTAGTCGGAGAGCTAGCTACAAAAAACGACTCGATTCGGTGCCCAGGATCAAAGCTCGAAAGTTGTAAGAAAAACATTTGTACATTATGAAATGGCACCTCTGCCAGTTTGCAACCTTTGCGTATGAAAATGGCAGCTGGTTTTCCACGACGGAAAATTTGTCAAAAAAATCGATTTGGTGGCCGCGTCAAATTTGTTTAGAAACATTCTTTAGGTTTCAACTAAGAGCGGTGAAACAATGGCAGAAGTCCAGTCGCTTGGAAAACCCTTGGCGATACGATTCCTCGCTAAACTTGCATGTTAAAGCTGTCTTTATGTATGCCATTACAATTCTTTTCAAATTCTACCTCAATTTAGAGAAAAAATCATCGCGATACGATGAAAACTCGCTGTGAAAGTCAAATTTTTTCTTGCGCGTCCAATTTGAAGCCAGTCGCTCGGTTTTTGCGAGAGAGAGCATGGCGCAACTCCGCCTCCC
>CAKNXH010063663.1:295781-316728 GCA_932178445.1 Andricus quercusramuli | reverse complement strand
TTTTTTGGATTGAGTCCTATACACACATTGTGAGAAAAGTTGAATATGTCGAACCTGAAATTTCTTCAGCTTGAATCAGGAAAACATGCTATTATTTTATTTTTTTTTTTTAATAAAAATTTGTTCACTGATTTTACAACCGTTCAAGTGGGCCGGAAATCCAAGAAGAACGGACTGGGACCAGTTTTCCACGGACCTAAGGAGTGCGCTCTCGGAGGTGCCCAGGTCAAGTAGAGACGTGGACACCCTGGAGATGGCAGCCAAGATTTTCACGGAGACCATCACATCTACTTATGAAAGCAATTGTCGACCCACAAGAGTCCGAAAGGTTAGAGAGACACACTGGTGGAACGGGAAAATCGAAGTGCTACACAGGGCAAACAGATGTTGAGACGTACCAGTACAGTACAGTATAAATACAGGGGTGCAATACGTAAGGTGAAGCAAGATAGCTTGACCAACTTTAACACAGACATCGAGAAAGGAGCAGAGGCAGCTAGACTGGACTTCTCGGAACGCTAAAATTGCCCGACGGAGCGTCGGAGGAGGAGACCTTGGTTCACCTGATCAAGGCACATTTTCCGGGCTTCAAAAGGTCTGGAGAAAAGGGGGGGTGGGACACCTCTGAGGCAAGCGAAGCCGCCTGTGGCCCAGCTGAGTCCAAAACGGCGACTAGCCAACGAGATTGTTACTCCCTCCAGGGTCAGTTAGGCCCTAAAGTCTTTCAGTCCTTAAAAGTCTCCTGGTCCGGATGGCATCTATCTGGTCTTCTTACAGAGGACTGGAGAGATTACCACAGGGCCGCTCGTGAGCCTTGCTAAGGCCAGTGTGAGGCTGGGATAGGTTCCGACGGCATGGTTAGATATGAGAGTAGTTTTCATTCCAAAAGCAGGCAGGATCGGTTATACTTCATCCAAGGAATTCCGTCCCATCAGCCTTACATCTTTCCTACTAGAAATTATGGGCAGATATATCCGCGACAAGGTCTTATCAAGTAGGCCACTTCACAAGCAGCAACACGCCTATAGGGCTGGTCAGTCGACCGACATTTTCGAAACATTTGTTTATATTATTTATTTATAACAATGATAAATAAACTTCCATTTAGTTTGATGCTTGTAAATTACATTAAACTGGATTAAAGACAAAAGTAACCTCATAAATATTGAAAATCATTACAGAATCTCAGGCTGCTGTTTATAACAATACAATTGTTAATAAGAAATTACTAATTCATTATAAACTTCTAATTAGTTATTTACGAATATAATTTCATCGATTACACAGTAATGTCACTCAAAATGAACAATTTATGCATTATTAATGCATCGGAAACTTAAGAATGGTAATTTTTGCAATGTTTATACTCGAATAAAAAAAATGTATATTTTTTTTTAAATCGGCTCTCACAGGTCTATTAAGAATTTATTTAGCTTTCATTTAAAAAAAAAAAACTTAAAAATCGGTTGAAAATATTAGCCGGAATACTATTTGGAACATTTTTTCATCCAATGTTCACACTGTGACGGGCGGCCGTGAGCGGAATAGTAAACCTAATCGAAGGACAACTGAAGCAGAAAGGCCTCGCGATTGGAACCTTTTTGGATATCGAAGGGCCCTTCAACTACACCTCCAGAGAGGTGATCAGGGCGGCCATGATTGCACACGGTGGGCCTATTGCAGTCGTGGAATGGACCTGCCACATGTTGGCCAACAGGAACCCAACAGCGAACAAAGGTGATACCACTTTATGTGGAAAAGTTGACTCGGGGTATCCACAGGGAGCCGTTTTATCACCCCTGCTGTGGTTCTTGGTAGTGGATGAACTGCTTCATCTGCTCATGAGTCAGAGCTACCACGTTATAGGCTACGTGGGTGATATACTGGTTATCGTGCACGGCCAGCATCTGGATGTACTCTTTGGAGTAATGCAGCAAAAACTGGGGATAGTGGATTCTTGGAGCAAGAAGACTGGATTATCGGTCAATCCGAGTAAGACGGACGCGGTTGTATTCACTAGACGGTGTGGGGAACCACGAGTACACTGAAATTGGGAGGACAACAACTGGAAATCAAAGAAAAAGCTGAATATCTAGGAGTCATCCTAGATAAGAAGCTGTCATGGATCTCGCACCTGGAAAACAAGTGCAAAAAGCTAGTAGCAACTCAATGCCTCTGTAGGAGAGCCATAAGGAAAAGCTAGGTTTTGAAGCTGGAGACTTATGTGGATCTACACAGCGATCCTGCGATGTTGCTGCTAGTATGGGAGTCCTTTGAAGCACTTAACAACCTAGCGACGGAAAACCGAGTGACTCTACTTTGGATGCCTGGACACAGCGGCGCCTAAAAGGTAATGAGATATCGGACAGGCTATCAAAACGAGCAGCACAAGAAAACTTCACTGGATCCAAGCCAGTTGTAGGCATTTCCAATAAGTTAGTCACTGAAGAAATCAACAGTTGGCTGACCGAGGAACATCAGTATGAGTGGGAATTGGCCATTGGCTGCAGACAGGCCAAAACACTCTTGGGTTTAAAGCTAAACCTTAATGGAGCGAACGAAATACTTAAGCTCTGAAGGAACGAAGTCAAAGGGATTATAAGACAGATATTTATATCCTTTGTCACTGCGGAAAAATTTGACTGGGTCGTCAAAGACTCACCTGGTTGACGAAAGGTTGAATATTCTTAAATTTTTCGGTATTTCATTAATAATTAGCCATCACTTAATATAAGCACTGCGAAGTCTAGAATTAAGTTATTTTACGTAACATTTTCGGACAGTGTGTCATTAGTTGTTTGAACAAGTTTTGTTAAAACAAATACAGTATGCATGGAATTCCATGAATTAAGTGACTTCCTTGAATTTCGTGAATTCCATGAGATCCGTGAATTTCTTGAATTCTATGACGTCCATGAATTCTATGAATTCCGTGAATACTATGAATTCCGTGAATTTCTTGAATTCTATTAATTCCATGAATTCTATAAATTCCATGAATTCTATAAATTCCATGAATTCTATAAATTCCATGAATTCTATGAATTTCATGAATTCCATAAATACTATGGATACCATGTATGTATGTATGTATGTATGTATGTATACCATTAAGCCATTTCCCTTTCGGGGTAGGCGTGACACTACCCGATTCGGGTAGTGTTTCTAGGTGGATAGTTTCTTGTAGTGAATAACTACAAGTGTGGGCTTACCACAACCATGACGAGCCAAGAGCACGCAGTATTCCCGAACGGTCACCCATCCAAGTGCTAACCGCGCCCAACACTGCTTAACTTCAGTGATCTGACGAGAACTGGTATTTTCAGCGTGGTATGGCCGTTGGCTATGGATACCATGAATTCTATCAATTCTATGAATTCCGTGAATTCCACGAATTTCTTGAATACCACGAATTCAAGAAATTCGCAATTCATAGATTCATTTCTAGTGCAAAAATTGCGTATCGCACCCTACGAATTTTCACTTCAACAATAAAATTTCAGATATATATATATATATATATATATATATATATATATATATATATATAATTTAAAAAAAGGGTTAAACAACCACCGCAGGGTGCCGCTGAGTGTTACTGCCACCTAAAAAATGACAGTGGCTCCCAGTAGAACCGCGTTAAATCACAATTATGGCCACGTCTCACAACCGTGAGATGGGGAGTCACAGGGCATGATGACATCACAACGACAGGCCGGCGAAACCGTCGTGTGTCTTGAGGACTCGAAGCGACCCATGAATAACAGCTTTCTGTATCCATCTCGCAAGTGCCTTGTCATATTTTTGGCACGCGAGTATGGCTTTAAGGTTACGAACCAGTGCTAGTTTCGCACCTCACCTCCTTTCTTTCTCCTTGGCAGTGATGTATTCGGACGGAGGCGAGAATTCAATCACGAATATAGTTCATTTTTCGAAGTCTTGGAGAAAGATGTCAGACCGCGAAAACATAAATTTGGTTCTTCACAATTTAATATTGCACTCAGATTTTTTTAGATTTTTACAATGACATTCAAAGTGGCTCAAGGTCATTTTCTTGATAAAATGTTGTTTTAATTAAATTTTCTCTAGTTCTTTTTTGAGAAACAGTGTTAATCGGAGTGCAATATTGAATTGTAAAGAACACAATTCATGTACGCCTGGAATGAATAATCAATAAATAGCGTTAATATAATTAAGAATAGCTATTTTGCCCTAAAATGGCCTTGAACGACCTTTGAATGTTATTGTAAGAATCTGACAAAAATTCGAGTGCATAAAAGGATTGCGAAGAACACATTTCATACGCGCCAGAAATTAATAATGAATGAATAGCGTCAATTTAATTAGGAATGAGCACTTTTGCCCTAAAATGGCCTTGAGCGACCTCTAAATATTTTTTCTTATTTTGAAAAAAATCAGAAGTCATTTTCTGGGCAAAAGGAACAATTGATAGGGGTGCCAAGTTATATTAAAAAAAAAATTATTTTTATTTGGGTTGGAAATTTGACCTATATAAATTTAAAAATTCAATAATATATTATCAATATTAATTTTTCAAGATTTTTGACAACTATTTTCCTCTGATCATACCATGATGGCGAAATGTCTCTTCAGTGTCAAGATGTCTAATAACACTTATATCCAGAAGCTCAGGGTCCCCGGGAACGCCGGTAATCCTTCCTCGCTTGGGATTAATCTCGGTACACTTGACCAATTCAAAGTCAAGCTTGAACATTTTTTTAAATTGTACTCGCTGTGGATTCGAACCCTACGTATACTACCTAAACTATCGCATGCTATTAAAACAACTGATCTATTGAAGCGCTTGGATCATTATGACAGAATCGCGGCTTAATAATTATGGTTCGAAAAACAAGTACCCTTTTTAACGGTATATTTGCTTTTATCACATGAGTGAACTATTTTTTCTCGAATTCACAATCCAATGCAAAATCACATATTTTATAATTATTAATTTCATAAGTTTCATTATTTTCATAATTTATCGTGTCAAATGTTTTTAACTTCTAAAAAAATAGCCCCTAATGTTGTTGCAAATTTAAAAATTGGAATTAGAAGAAAGTGTTGAAAGGTGTTACATCCCGAATTTTTTTTACAAAATTTGATGTAACGCCTAGCTACGCGCAACCTATCTTACCCCACATCTTTCAGCCTAACTCCGTCAACTACAAGCAGGAGCATTACTGATCTTCTCTGAGTTTGAACCTAAGTATGGTAACAGCACTACGGTCGGTAAGATAGAGACCACAAGATACTTAAAGTATTACCGTGAAGAGATAAGAACTCAGAGAATACCGATAAGTTAGCATATGCTCGATCATTGAGAGATTGTAATTGCAGACTCTACCACTATGAGATAATTTTAATTATATCTATTATCATGCGAATGTACTGATGATCTCAACAATTTAAAAAGTAACAAGTTCAAAGTTAAATCCAAATATAAGGAATATCAGTACACACGGGTGAATAAAAACTAAAACAATAATTTTAATGATATATTTTACAACATCAATGTAAAACCTAAATAGTTATTGAGAGAACATGTAGATATTAAGACAATGCAGTAATCAACGGTGTCTGACTAAATATATGAAAATACGGATAAGTAGCATTTAGAATCTTTATTCATGGAAGGTCAAGAGTAGAAATGCGCGAACACTGACCGTCGCGGAGGACGGAACTATTAGTCACTCACGTGAGCCGTAAGAAACTCAATATCGAGAGTTGCGCGTATCAAATAACATCTCGCTGATTTATAAAGGAATGTGCCATACCACGTTTTTATCATCGAGCGTGTCATACCCCATTTTTGTCACCGAACGTGCCATACCACAATTTTGTTACCGCGCGTGCCAAACCACGTTCTTACCAACTGTACGTGACTTCTGGCTGGTACCCAGCGTATATAAACCCCAGAGCCACCCTTGTCAATCGTCTTACGTTCTCGGCAGTCATACTGTTTACTTCGATCTACGAATAACGAACCACATTGACAAAGTTACGGCCGCTATCTCATTGTGACCGAAGAAACACTCTGATTAAGTCGCGCACTTTCAAGTTCAATTTAAAATAGGTAACGTGTTCGAGTCTTGAACTATGTCCCTTCGGCTGAAACTTTCGGTCATCGTATGAGTTTATTTCAGGGTGAAGTCCGCAGTGTTATACATCCGTGAAAAGAACTCAGAGTGGATTCGGTAGCTGTGTAGGACCGTGTATCGCTCTACGGGTAATTGTTATCGTGATTTCTTTCGCTACAATCCAAACTGACTCTGCGAGAAGATCTTGCCGTTGTCTTCCGAGTATAGAGGCGCAAGCGATAACAGGGATCACAGCGTAAAAGGAGCTCAAAAAAGGGGAAATAGGGTGATTTTCTCACGGAAAAGAGGAAAATAGGGGAAATATTAAACATTTCTTTTTATATGTTGAGAAGAACAAACAATCTCTTCATAGGAAAAGTTATATTTTAAAATAATTTTCAATATTTTTCAATGATTTCTGATATTAAAGAATTTGTTTTTTAAAATTGGATATCTTAGGTTGTTGGAAATCCATTCACAGTGATATAAAAAATCCTAGAACAAAATAAAATTAGTTGAATACACAACTTTGATGTGTTTAACATCGTTCTCATTAACATCTCTTTCCAAGATGTGTCATTTTACTTAATCAATACTTCCAATGTAATTTAAAAACTACACTCTTCGTCAAAGTGAAGTAAAAATGCAAAGAAATAATCGCAAAAAATATCAAATCCCAAAAATCCTAAATTACGACAAAAGTTTTTTCCCGAAAAAGCGAAATGATAAAATGTTACTTTGGTTCAAGCTGAATAAATTTCAGGTTCGACATATGACTCAATCAAAAAAAAACATGTTTTTGCACATTTAAAAAAAATGTCTACAGCTCAACGAATTTATTTTCAAATTTCATAATTTTTTCTTATTGTTTACTAGTAAGAGCGGTAAGTATAACAAATTCGTCATAATTTTTGAACCAATAGGAAAAATTTTGAATTTGAAATCGTTAAATTTTTCTGATTCAAAATTTTTGTTCACTTTTGTCGAATGCCAACCTACAAGTTTTTTTCACTCAGCTCCAACGATTTAATTTGTTTTAGCATTTTCACTGCTCAAGGTCAAGCTCAAGCTTAAAAAATAGTAAAATAGTAGCCATACTTATCTCAAAAACGTAACCGAAAAGTAACAATAATGTGGCAAAAAAGTATTAAAAAAGAATGATTTTTTACCAAAAAAGACAAAGTTTCCACCAAAATTATGAATCTTTAACAAAAAAATGTATGTTTAAGAAGTTAGTAATGGGTAAATTTTTCTGACTAGAAAAGATGAATTGTTAACGAAAAATGTAGTAGTTAATATAACAAAAAAAAAAGATTTTAATTTAATATGAGAGAAATAAAATTCATTTAAAAAAGACGAATTTTTAATAAAATAACTACATTTCTAAACACAAAGATGAAGTTTCAAATAAAATTATGCATTTTTAGACAAAAGGTTGATTTTAGATCAAGAAGATTAATTTTTTTACCTAAAAAGATGAATTTTCGACGAAAATGATGAAGTTTCAACAAGAAAAAATTATGTTTTAACAAAACTTGTTCAACTTTTAACCAAGTTTAAACCAAGGAAAACCAATTCTCATCGAAAAATATAATACATAGTACGATATTTCAACAAAAAAGATTTAAATTTTAAATTAAAAACTAGCAATTTTAGATAAATTGCAGTTTTGATCAGGATTCATAATAATTCACATGATAGCCCTTTTTATACATTTTACATATGAACTTATTATTTTATTGTTATTCCCTAGTTTTCCCGGCTTTAAAGTCCCAAATTTCGGGCAAAAAATGTAACCAAAAGTAAACTTTTCATAAAATAAGTAACTTTTTAGTAACCGCGGATCAAAAAAGTAACGAAGTTACTAAAAAGTAACCCGTTCTGAGCCCTGAATATTTCATTCTTTAATTAGGTAGATATATGAAGTATTCACCTTCTAATAATTATTTAACAAGTACTATATATTTTCGAATGATATTGGTACCTTATTTATTTATAAATAATTGATTTAAGTGCTATAATTGCTTTAATTATTATTCAATAATGGGTACACTTATTAATTTCAAAGAAGTTTGCGCGTAATTCAAATATTGTGTTTTCTAATATCGTATATTTAAAGAGAAGAGGGGGAAAAGGGGAAGTTTTTTCAGAATAGGAGGCAAAAGGGCAATTTCAAGAAAAAAGAAGAAACTAAGAAAAAAAGGGGAAGACTGTGCACCCTGCGACAACCATACTTTCTCTTACCCTTTCAAGCGTAGAAAGCCACACGTAAGTTTATTTTATGTAACTCTTAACTCTGTTCTTATTCTTTACAATAAATCAATTGTTGAAGCTATTACCCCTCATTCATTTAAACACTGTAATCTGACACAGTCCGCGTAGGGCTGATAAGTGACGCACAAACACACAAACAAATAATTGGTCAGGTCTTACCAGCCTGACATAACCAGCACACTGGTCCCTCTTTTATCACTCTTATCATATTTTCCATACTACCCTCGCCTTTTGCTCGGTACGTGACGAAGGGAATTTTTTTTCTTAATAATTACCCGGCCTCCAACCTCCTTCCAAGAAAGTATAATTTTTTAAGAAAAATCAAGTTGGTCAAAAAGGGCACATGGCACCGTTTAGTTTGCTCTGCTACGATTTTGACGGCCGTAAAAATTTTGGATTTATTCAGACGATTTTCCATTTGCACTTTAATTTTACGGAGTTTCAAGTTTAATTTTTGCATTAATTTCGGATTCATTCGTACTCTTTAGAGATTCAGTGTTTTTTCCAGACTGATTCCGGATTTAACCATAATGTTTTCAGTTTGCCCCAAAATACCAACTTCATTAGGCAGAATAATTTCGGATTGATCCGAACTCCTCTTGGAAGAGATATTTTCACCTGGACAGATTTTATATTGAACAGGATGATTTTCCATTTGCACTTTAATTTCAAGGAGTTTGAATTTGAACTTTATAATTAATTTTGGATTGGTTTGGACTCGTTCTGGAGTCAATGCTTTTGACCGGATGGATTTCGGATTTAACTAGACTGTTTTCCGTTTGCACTTAAATTAGCAACTTCAGCTTGCAGATTAATTTCGGATTGATTCGGACAGGAACCCGTCTTTGATTACCACACCGAGCCTGTCAACTACTCATCCACAGAAAAAAAGTAAAAATGTGTTGCCGGTAAATTTTGGAACGGTTCAAAATTGAACGTATTTCGGCGAAAATTTTTGCTTATAAATCTCCTCTGAAATAGATTAGTCTACCGTAGACGAATTAGAACATTATTGGTGTCAGAATCAAAGGTGTAAGACAGACGACGAGCAGTAATGTCATTGTTGAGGTGCAAAGCAAACCAGAGGACAAGTCCAAGCTGACCTGTGCCATGCAGGAGGCTGCTGGAGTGGAGGGAAACGTGCGTGAGCTAATTCTTTGCACAAAGGTCGAGATTCTTCACCTGAACACGACGAGAGAGGAAGGAAAGGTGAGAAAAGAAAGGTGAGAAAAGAAAGCCCTTATCAGTCATTTCAGGAAGATTACGCCGCGAGGCTACTCCGCACAGGAGAACTCAAGGTTGAGTGTGTATTCTGCAGAGTTAGAAAGAAGACCGAGGTCATTAGGTGCTATCGCTGTCGAGGCTACGGCCACCTGGCAGTGAAGTGCGGGGGTCCTGGCCAGACCAAGAGCTGCTGGAGGTGCGGCAAAGAGGGTCACAGGACTGTGGAATGCGCCAGCACGAAACAGAGCAGGAGGACACTGAGGCACGGTTTAATGTTGCCTATAAGCTGCGTCAGTGAAGCAATGCGAAAGCGGTTCCGGGGCTGAAGTTTGGTACGCGAGGGGTGATGATTTTAATGGATACTTCGGTCAGTCCCACACTATGCTTAAATGCATTATCACCTCTACTTTGAGATATTCGCCACAAACGATATCGAGTTTGGCGGAATATACTTTATATCGGCCGGTAGCTCAGGTAGTAGCGCTCCGGTTTGACAACCGAAAGGTTGCATCCTAAGTTCTCGCTGCCTACACTTTTTTTACTTTATTCTTTATTTATTAAAGTGTTGATAAATATAATTTCCTTGAATAATCTTTCCAACTCATGCTGATAATCATTTTTATGATGCCTTCTTTCACGGAAAAACTGAACTTTCTAAAGTTTGTCATATTTTTCGCAACCAAATTTATTCTCTTTAAATGTTATAAATTCTTTTCATAATGTTTACCAATTGATAAGAAATTTTTCTTTACGTATGGAAAAAAGAAACATACATTTATCAATTAGAAAAATATTATGGATCCAGGGCAATAGAACAGAAAAGACTAATTAATCGTCGAAGAGGTTTCGGCACGCAGTAGCCGGCTGAGGACGGATGATAACGGACTTCAGCCGCGTTGTCGTTCGGCAGGTCTTTGCACGAATGGGGTCACGTTCGACCATTCCCATATAATCATCCTGCGTAATACTATACCAAATGTCAAGTATTCTGCACGTTTATTTCAAAAGTCAGTAAAACAGGTATCCTATCGAAAAATTAAGTTGATCAAAAACTCAACAATAAGATTGAAGTACAATTTTATATTCTCAACACAAATTTGAAACTGGCACAACTATGCGTCTGTCATTTCTGGTTTAATTGTTAAGATGGGGCAAAAAACAGCCTAAATGCACCTAATACTGTAAAAAACGCAATGATGATAATAACATACAACCTCAAACTCACAAACCCCAAGCCCACAAACTTCAAACCCACAAACCCCAAGCCCATAAATTCCAAGCCCACAAACTTCAAACTCACAAACCCCAAGCCCACAAATCCCAAGCCCACAAACCTCAAACCTACTAACCCACAAACCCCAAGCCGAAAAACCCCAAGCCCACAAACAACAAACCACAAGCCCACAAACAACAAACCACAAGCCCATAAATCACAAACCCCAAGCCCACAAACCCCAAACCTGGTAACCCCCAAACCCCCCCCCCCCCCCCCCCAAAAAAAGCATATCAATGTACGAACTTCGATCTTCTCGTGGTGATATGCGTGAATTAGTTAAAATCTAACTGAAACCAATGAAGTTAAGGCAACCAGCTTAATAAAATAACACGATTTATTTAACTGGGAATCTATTTCGAATTAAAAATCACGATTTATTTATTACACGGAATTAGAAATTTAACTCGTTTTAAGAGACTTCTTTTACTTAACGTTCTACAATGTATAATTCTGTATTATTTTTTAGTCAACTTACATCTGACCATATGTGACATTATGGAGTTTGTGGCATTGGACAATGTGGGATTGAGGTTTGTCGTTCATGGGTTTGGGGTTTGTAAGTTTATGATTTGAGGTATTAGGGTTTGTGGGCTTGGGGTTAGTGGGTTTGCGGGCTTAGGGTTTATGGGCTTGGGGTTTATGGGCTTGGGGTTTATGGGCTTGGGATTTATGGGCTTGGGGTTTGTGGGTTTGAAGTTTCTGGGCTTGGGGATTGTGAATTTGGAGTTTGTGGGCTTGGGGGTTGTTGGCTTGGGGTTTGTGGGATTGGGGTTTGTGGGCTTGTGAGTTTGGGGTTTGTGCGTTTGGGGTTTGTGGGCTTGGGATTTATGGGCTTGGGGTTTGTGGGTTTGAAGTTTGTGGGCTTGTGGCTTCTGAATTTGGGGTTTGTGGGTTCGGGGTTTGCGGGCTTGAGGTTTGTGAGTTTGAGGTTGTATGTTACTATCAGCATTGCGTTTTTTACAGTACTAGATGCATTTAGGCTGTTTTTTGGCCAATCTTAGCAATTAACTCAGTAATGACAGGTCACAGAGTTGTGTTAGTTTAAAATTTTTGTTGAAAATGTAAAATTATACTGGAGTCTTATTGTTGAGTTTTTGATCAATTTAATTTTTCGAGAGGATACCTATTTTACTGAATTTTGAAATAAACGTGCACAATACTTAACGTTTGGTATAGTATTACGCATGATGATTAAATAGGAATGGCCTGGTCGCAGGTGAACATTTAGATTGAGTTGTCACGAGTATTTAAAAAAAATGTACCGAGGTGTATCGAGAATTGTGACGTAGGCAGAATTTTGTCCATTTTTCCCCACTGTGGGCCGGCGGGGTGTCGGGAGGGAGGGAGAGACCTCGGCCTCCTTCTCTCACTGAAATCCGTATCAAGGAAAGGCAGATTCACCCCGGGGTCGTGTACCCTCTTCCTTGTAGACTGCGCACTCGTGGAAGGGAGGCACGAGAGGGTCACGCACCGGTCTTTCCGGATCTTATGCCCGGAGGTTTCGTCCGTAGTCCATAGGTCGGTCGGTGCGTTGGTCTTGTTTTTCTCCCTCTCTCTCCTAGAAGGGGGTTTAGGTATGGCCGAAAACAAATAAATCAGCTTGAGTGGCGAAAGTTCGATGGGCTTCGGGGGCGAGAGCTCGATGGGAGAGGCACGCAGCTCCAGTAGGTCTTCCTCCCCTAAGGGGTGAATATCTAGAGACCTCGCAGATAGGTTTCGTAATTCGGCAGGCGGCGGATATATCTCCTCGGGCAGAAGATCGCCGCCTAGGTCCCGCAACACTTGCTCGAGAGGAATGAGCTCCTCGTTCTACAAGGTGGAAACATCTGCAGGCGAGGAATAACTCCCCAGGACTGGCAGAGTATGACCAAGTTGTTGGAGGAGGTTGAGCTCCTCAATTACCTCTTCTCGAGAGACGGCCTGGTCGGTGTGTTCGGGCGCGTTCCGAAGAGAACGTTGGTTGGCTGGTTCCATTTCGCTCGGTTTCGGCTATCTCCGCGATTTCTCTTCTTCCGTTTAGGGGGCAGAGAAAGATAGGCTCCCGGGCTCACTTGCTGGTCAGTAAGGGCACAGCAATATCGTTATGTCCAGCGTTTGTGTTGGCTCAGCAGCTTGACTCGGGGCTGGTACATTCAAAATCAAAAAGACATTCCATGGTGGTCACCTTTTCCGTCATGAAGGATAGAAAGGGAGGAAAGGCAGGATCTTTTGTGTGGATCGAGAGCGATGGGGAAACTAGGTGCCCAGATCCTCTTGACGGAATTCAGAGTGGTGAGACAAAATCCCAGATCCTCTCGACAGAGGACCGAGAGGTAAGAACGAATCCCAGATCCTCTTGCAAGATGACCGAGAGGTAAGGGCACATTCCAGATCCTGTTGACAGAGGAACGAGTAGTGAGAGGAAAAAATCCCAGATCCTCCTGACAGAGGACCGAGAAATGAGAGGAAATATCTCAGATCTTCTTGACAGAGGACTGAGAAGTAGGAGGAAAGTCCCAGATCCTCTTGACGGAGGACCGAGAGATAAAAGAAGAAATCACAGATCCTCTTAACAGAGGACCGAGAGATAAAAGAAAAAATCCCAGATCCTCTTGAAAGAAGACCGAGACAGTAATGGGAAATCCCAGATACTCTTGACAAAGGACCGCGGGGAAAAAGAAGAGATCCCAGATCCTGTCGATAGAGGACCGAGAGAGTGAGGAAAAATCGGCAATCGAGGGCCTCAGATCGTCTAGGTAGAGGACCAAGAAGTGTTAGCCTAGGGAAGGATCCCAGATCCTCATGACTGAGGAACGAGAGCGGAGAATAAAAAAAAAGAGAGAAAAATTATAGAAGGTTAGAGAGCAGAAACATAACAAGATTAAATTTCACCAAGAACACTTACCGTTATGGAATATCTCTATCGGCGAATAAAAAGCTCGCCAAGTTGCCTATAGGCGTCCCCAGTATTCTGAGGCTTCCTTCCTCCCACTCATAGTTTATTCTAGTTTTTTCTTCTCTTTCATACACTGGGTAAAGTCAATGAGTCAGGTTCTTTTTTTTCTATAAATTAATAAGTTGAGGCCAGTGTTTTTAAATTAATAAGTCAGGGTTAGGGAATCAGAAATTAATAAGACGAGGTTAGGTTCCAGTGCGTCACCACCCACATCAATTTATTTTTCCGATTAAGGACGTTACGCCACAGGTTGCTTCCGAACACTGACTGAGCACGAAACTCTCGTCTACTTATAAGAACCAAAGCCGAAAATTATGGACTCAAGTCAGAGCGTCACCTTTGCCGGGTGGTGACTGGAGCGGTACTACCTAAGAGTTCGCCGGAAGCGAATGCCTCAACCCTCTGAGAGCAGCGCAGCGGCGCAATTCAAATGAACTAAAAATCTAAAGCACTTTTTAACCTGTATTAAAGGATTGCGAACGAAACAGCCATAATCAAGATGAGAGTGTTTTGCAGTCTGTTGTTTCAGTACGGATGTGAGCTGTTGTTTTGAGGTGCGTAACAGGAAATAATTTCAGAGAAATTTAATTGTGTAACGCATTTAAAAATAGAAGTATGACCGAGGTTTTTTAAACCACGCATTTTATAAGATAAAGGATAAGTTTTTACAAGAACACTTTTTCTGGAAGGTAAGAAATACGAATACCGTCTTGACCCAGAGCATAGTTTTTCAATTTCCAATTGATAGAATTGATAGAAACTATGAAAACAATTAATAATATTCATATAAAATAAATCTGTTTTCGAAAATCATGATAAAGTTAAAAAATTAAGTTTTTTCGTGAACAAGGCAAATTGATACTCTGGTAATAAGCTTTCATTACAAAAATTATGAACCGAAAAACTTTTGTTTATGAAGCGAAATCCCACAGAACTTTTTATGAAACACGTGGTCGTAGAGTTTTTATTAAGATTGAATTATGAAACTTTGTAGAGTACCAAATTGTCTGTAAAAAAAACTTGAGATAGATTTTTTATTAAAATTATTTATGAATGTAGATAATGTTATACGAGAAATTTACTTTGAGGCATTTTTCCTTTTCCTTGCTGGACTTGGAATCAGTGTCATTAAACTAATCGTGCTACACTACAAAAATAAAAATTTACCTGAAACAGAATACCAAACTAACAAGGAAATCAATAAGAATAGTTAGCTATTTTATTCAAACTTTAAAAAAGTAATTATTTCTACATACATATATTATGATTAGTTAAGATGCTTTATGCGTTGATCTAAGGATTCTATATTATTCTTAATAATATCCAAATTGGACGTGAAACTTTCTTGCACTCCTTTTAGAAGAAACATGTTGCTTTCGAGTCCTGAAGATATCTGACTCTGCAATTCTTCTAGTTGTCCCAATGATTTACTGAAATCAGCTGCTGTAAAAAAGGAAATCAATTTTCTATACCCGTTTGTAATGAATTTTTAATTTAAGCCTTAATTAAGAATCTATACCAGTATTCCTTGGCGGGGCATGAAAATTCCCCAAAATTTCACATCACATAAGTTTAATTCCTCCGAAAATGAAGAAACCTAAAAGTCTTTCATCACAGTTCGTATTTACCGGAAATTCAATTTAATCGAATTTTAATTTATTTGCATTGTTATTTGTGTCATAAATTATGCAATTGTTGAGAAGGCTTTCTGATGTATGTGCATGTATGAGTAGTACATGTGTATGTCGGAAGTGAGAGATAACTTGAATAGTCTAGAATTCGGAAGACGACTAGAGCGCTTGGACTGAGAGTGGAGTAGGAGCGATAGTTCTAGGAGAGTGACGTGTTTGCTCGATAGGAAGAAAGTAAGGAGTCGGGTAAGAGTTTTCCTTTAAAATGTATTTGAAGCGTTTTCTTGATTGATCCTAGAAATCGGCATCCGAGGGTTACTCCATAACATTTGTCATAAATTATATTTGCCATAGTTTCTATTTTGTAAATTGCCATTTTTCAAAAGTTTTACTTTCATTAATTCCTATTTAACATATTTTCCGTTTCACGAGATTTTATTTTCCTGAATAGAAACATATCCCAAAATTGGACCATTATATATTAGATATTATTATACAGGGTATCCCAGACTCAAGTGTCCGGACTTATATAGTTGTATAAAAATAAAAAAATTAATCGAAAATTCCTTTTTCAATAATCAGATAAGTTTTAGGAGCGCAGTATAAACATACGTCCGTGCATGAGCAGGATTCCAACGCAGTGTTATTGAAGCGAGCGTCGGGGTGGTGTTAGCGGCGAAAGTACAGCGGTCACTACACTGCGTTGAACTTCCGCTCACGCACGAACGACTGTTTAGAATGCGAATTTTAAATCTATTTTTAAAATTTTTATGCAGCCATATAAATCCGGACATTTGAGTCTGAGACGCCCTGTATATTGTATATTAGTATATATCACTGTTCAACACAGTATGCTTTCTGTGCTGAATCCAAATAAGCTCTTTGTTTTTCCAGGACGTCAGGTTTTTGAGATTTTTTGTGTCAAAATTTGTTTCGAAAAATCAAAGAAATGTAAAAAAAAGTGTATACAATTTTTTTGAAACTAAAAACAATACATAATTTTGATGCGTTTCTTAACGCATAGTCCAACGATGGTTTTTTCTGTTATTTTGTACGGTTCCTAAAATAATGATAAGAACTAAAAAAAAAGCGCAAAAAATATGATTTTACAAAAGAATATATCATTTATTTTCAAAAATTTCAAAGAATTTATAGTTGCAGCTGCAACTGGTCGAAAGATACATGACGTGTACAGTTGGGCAGGTGCACAGTTGCTCCTTGCATAGACATACTTCTGCCAAAGAGATAACTTCTCTGCAATGTATCTTTCGTCCATTTGCAGCTGAAACTATAAAATCTTTTGAAATTTAGACAAACGTTTATTTTTTTCGGCCTGCTGGCCCAGAAAGATTGCCTTGCTTAGACCTCCACGATTTACAGAATTTGTCTAGAAATTATTCCTTACAAACTAACATCCAACCACACCTTAATGCTACCTTAACTCTACGACCGCTTGCTCTTATCGCTTTGCCTTCTTCGTTTCGCTCGCTTCACCTCGCACGCATGTTACTATCTTTCGCCTTGCCTCGCATTGCCAACCTCTATCTCCGCGGTTACTATCTAATAATTATCTACTAATTATTTACTATATTTACAAATTCGCTTATATTTACTTCGTCTCCTCTTTACAATCTTTCCCTCTCCATTCCTCTCCCTCCCTCTCCATCTCATCCAACACCCCTTTCATCCATGCAACCGCCTTTTTATCCCCTGTATCATGCAGTAATACCTCCATTCTTATCTCACCCCTTTCTACTCTCTCGCAATCCTCCAGCCAGTGTTCCACCCTTGCATATTCCTTCCCGCAAAATTCACACATTCTCTTCTCCCTAAGAAGACAGAACCTATTAAAACCCTCCATCCACCCTTGCATACCCCTTCCCGCAAAATTCACACATTCTCTTCTCCCTAAGAAGACAGAACCTATTAAAACCCTCCATGCACGCACACCTAATCCTCGCTATAAGCTCCTGACTTCCTTTCTCTCCTTTCTCACAAATACTGCGCTCTCTCCCATAGAATAATCCACCCATAATGCCCATTGAACCTTGGCGTACTTTATCTCTCTGCAGCCCATTCATTCTTAAATACCTTTCTGTTTCAACCTCCATCTTCCCTTCTCCTCCCCTGTTCTCCTTCCCCCAACACTCTCTAACCAGCTTACTTCCTCCTCTTTCAAAAATTTCACCTCATATTTACTCCTCACAATATAATTGGCCACACCTATTTTCTTATGTATTTGCACGTGCGCAATATGATTTTTACATTTATTTTTTATCAAAATACAATAAGAAATATCATAAAAATCAAATAAACACGAGTTTTGTGAAATTTTGTAACATAGTGTAAATGATTTGTATATATGTTTAACGTACAGAAATGCATACAATTTAAAAACTTTAAATTTTAATATATATGCAATGTTCAAAGAGTAAATTTAAATAAATGTTTGTGTATTGTTTATTTCCTTAGCTTATTATTATTTTGTCCGTACTGACCCACCGTTTACTCGATACAACTGAATAAGAGGTTCGCAATCAGGAATTCGAAAAACTATTATAAAATGAGTTTCATGCTCTTATAGGACTTTTTTTCAATTTGGCCAACGTATCAGATTTGCGATTTTGTATTTTGACCTTTTTATGACATATTTAAAACCAGCAACCTAAGCGATGTTTTTTAAACGGATTTAATAAAATTGTAATATTTAGAATATTAGCTGCCATATTGGGTCCGCCATTTTTAATTTTGAAATTTTGAAAACAGATTTAGAATCAGGAACTCAACAAGTATTTCCAAGATAAATTTCATGTGAATTGGATAATATTTCGACTTTTGATCATCGTTTCGACCATCCGGAACACTGTGCGTCGCGACATGTGGAAAATTTCCTCTCCGTCAACTTCACTGCCAGCACTCTCGCTGACCACCTCCCGCTCTTCCGTCGATAACTGGACCTCTCCATGCAGTACCTTCTGCAACCGACAGATTTCTTCCAAACTGTTGTCGCCTACCGCCTCAAATTTTCCTTTATCCTACTTTATTCCACCCTTCACAGTCCCTGCACCCCTTTCTCTCCATTAACATCTCCCAATGTTACGAGAACCACCCTTGCCCCCCTCGAAGACCCATAGCTCCTGACCACAAACTCCCCCGAACCCTTCCCAACCTAACCTCACTTTCTCTATTCAACTATATCCCACCTCCCAACTACGTTGAAAATTAATTTTTATCTTCTCACTTCATCCCACACAACCCTACTCACCTCCTAGGCTTCCACCCTCACACTCCACTCACGTTCTTTTTCAGTTCTTTTTGTCATTTTAGGAACCGTACAAGATATCGAAAAAACAAAACAGTCTCTGAATTGTGCGTTCAAAAACGTATCGAAATCGTGTATGGTTTTTTTGTTTCAAAAAATGGTTACACCCTTTTATTATATGCTTTTTGATTTTTCGAAAAAAATGTTGACTAACAAAATCTCAAAAACCTGACGTTCACGGCAAAAACAAAGGACAGATTTGGATTCATCACAGAAAACTACTCTGGAAATGATGTGTCTCATTTCGTGAACGCAAAGGTTATATTTTGTTGAACAGTGATATTATATATTATACGTATCAATCGAGACGAAAATCTGGATGTGATGCCGTTTTGTTACTGACGGAGTAAATCTCTAATCTTCATCCCTAATTTTTTCGCTTACAAACGCGGAGCTAAATGCTCAATATAATGAAAATTTGTGAGTAATCTTAGGATTATTAAAAAAAGACAACATTGATAGACTGTCAATAACTAATTAAAATTTTGAATATTGCATTAGTTCAACTCCCATCTGTAATTGATACATCTGGTTTTTAAATATATTTTTGTAATTGCAAAAATTATATGCTATGAGATATAAACTGCTCTGAGCTGGACTTGTAGAAGCGTCACTTTGCTCGATTTCTATATCTACACCAAGGAAAAACAAATGTAGTCCAACAATCACTGCACAAAATGATTTTTTACTATAGACACGATGGGAAATTGGTAACGTAACGAATTTTCGTTGATTTTGAACAAAAAATATTCTGAAAAGCATTAACAGCGGCTCTCACCTTGCCATTTTGTTTGTTCGATGCAAAAACAATTTAATGTAATTACATTTTTTGTGATCCCTAAAAGAATCATCAAAATTCCTTGGCTGAGTTTGACACTCATTAGCGACATTTTTTAAAAATTATAGTAACATTCATTTTTTTTTTCAAATGGTCTTTGGTTCAATCAAGTGTTGGTGCAAACTAATACTTGCCAATTGTGAGCCAGTGAGCTACTATCGATCTAGATCAAAATGGCACTGGCGATAAAAAACAATAAGGCGCAGTCAACGCTTTTACATTGATTAATGATTAAAATTACTAAAAATTTAGAATATTCCTAATTTTACAGAGTATTTTTAAGTGTTTTTAGTATAAAATATCACTGTGCGCAATTATTTATTTGAGTAAATCTGGTTTTTTCGTGTGAACATACAAGGCGATCAAAGTGACGCCTCTACAAGTCCAGCTCAGAGCAATTAATATTTCATAATACAGTCGAATCTCTATTCTGTCCGTCTATAAACTGTCTCGATCTCGAAAGCTTTTCTTTGACAAATCTGAAAGCTGTCTCACGAAATATTGCGCACGAGGCATTGTATAGTGCCGTATGCACAACACGATAAGCAAGCCAAAGTCGAAAGAGGTTAGGTTAACATGTATGACATCGGGTTATCGGTGCAATCGGCTGTCGGTTTTCTAATTTTTAGTTCTACTGCACAACAAAGCGAAATATCAGACAAATTTTGATCTAAAGTTTATTGTCAGTTAGACAAAAATTCATCGGATTATAATAATTAAAGAAAATCTCGAAAAGTGAATCGAGAAATATGTCGAGGAACAAAGCATTTGTGAACAAAATATTTTGAATTTGAAAAAGAGATATTAGAGATAATAATTACGGTCCTGAAGTCAGTGATTCAGTACTAGAAAGGGCGATACGAATTTCCAAAACAGCTTGGAGATTTCTGATGTCCCCATTTGGGACAGCTTGAAGATTCGACTGTATATTGCTTTTGCAACACAAACAAGTAACTTTATTAAAAAAGGACATACAGAGAATATTTTTTTTTAAATCCAATTCGGATGGAAATTGGAGACATTTGGAACGATTAAAATACCGAGAAATTCGGTAAGAATCTTCGGAAATGTGGACATTCGGAAAACCTCGGAAAGTTGGACATCCTGACGAGTCTGACGATTTCTGAAGATGTGCTAATTTACATCCCATCCGGTTGCTCATCGGCTAGGACCACAGGTAGGCAACCCAAAAGGATTACAAATTGAAAATAATTTTTTTTCAATGTTACATATGGGGCATTATTTCTCAACTGCCCCAACTTTAAAAGTCATGTTCTTTGATTTTCTTCAAATTCAGAAAATATGTTCACCTACCCAATAGTACTTAATCGACAAATTTATAGACC